>WBZZ01003122.1:45000-55000 GCA_019918135.1 Paulinella micropora | reverse complement strand
TTATCAGGAGGGTAAAGGGAGTGTCCCATGCTGGTGGTGCTCATGCTGGGGGGGGGGGGGGGGTTGCATGATGTTTGGTGCACTCACCTAACAAAACTACTTGCTCCTATTAAGTAAACTAAATATCAGCATCAACATCATGACTGGGGCTAGCTCCCCTTCCACTCTCGCTTCCTGAAAAAATTTTGTTCACACAAACCATGCCTTACTCTGCTGGTGGTGCTCATGCTGGGGGGGGGGTCATGATGTTTGGTGCACTCACCTAACAAAACTACTGTTGCTGTTGCTGTTGCTGTTGTCGCTGTTATCGCTGTTGCTGCTGTTGCTGTTGCTGTTGTCGCTGTTGTCGCTGAAAAAGAGAGAGATAGAGAGAGAGAGAGAGACAAAGACACAAACATTAATGTCTCCCTCTCTCTCTCTCTCTCTCTAGGCATGCTGAGGGCTGCCAAAGCGCCGATTTACGTGGCCCACCGCGATGGTGGTTACGGAGTTTTTGCCAGTATATACCTTCCTCCTTCCTTCGAGCTTGGGATCCTGGAAGCGGGCGGACGTGCTCTGAATCTTGATCGTAGTACTGCTTTATCAGAGCATTTTACTATAAAAATTGGGAACTTACTTCAAACTGGCATGCATCCCATTCACTTTATTTCCCCTTCAAGCAGAAATGCTTTGCATCTAATAAATTCTTCATCAAAAGGATTCAACTCGAGTCCTGAGAAGCTTGACGATACTCCCCGACCTAACGTGAAGGTAAATTAATAACCAGTACATCATATATGAAAATTGCTACAATTCACATGCGTAACTAGTAATGTGACAGTCGCCATACATAAAATAAAAAAACATGCAAATGCACATGCATTATTACATATATACATGCGTATACATTATACATACATGATTGTTACGTGCATTCTTTTCCAGATCAGCAAGGGGACTCCAATCGTCACGGTGAGCACTGCAATAGGCAAAGATGAAGAGATTTTGCTCAATTATGCGCCGAATCCGGATTTAAGCATCACTACGCTACCGAGCGATGCATACCCGCACTGGCTGAAAGAAGCTGCCAAGCAACGCGCTAAAATTCCGGTATTTTTGTACGAGACGGACATTGGCCATGTGTGTTTCATTGTTCCTGAGCAAGAGCATCCTATTCCTTTGAAGTTAGTGTCATTGACGCACGAAGAGAAGCTTGCGCTTTTGAGCACGGTTAGTAGTGTTACTTCCGATGGATGCGCAACTTCGCAGCCGGTGTCAAGATCTTTATCTATGTCAACAGAGCAGAAAATGAAGTTGCTCAACAGCGTTACTTCTGTTTCAGCTGCAGAAAGTCAGAATACTCTTCTGCGAAGGGCGAGCTCTAGCGTTACAGTTGTGCTGGAAAAATCAAGCTCTAGTAATACGAAGGTAATAAATAAATAAAATCAATCACTAGGTAGCTTCTTATTTGATTTATTTACAGGTACTTGGTTCTGACATCGATACTGACGTGGACCAGAGGGAGGAGCCGCAGAGTAGTCCGGTCAAGTTCAAAGATAATAGTGGGAGACTTTTTGTTCCTACTGGATCTTTGGTAATTCTCTTTCTCTTTTGCTTGCTTGCGGAAGTTGGTAGCTATTGTGGTTTGTTTAGAGCGTTGACGAAGGCGATTCGGATAATGATTCGAAGTGCTACCGTGAACCTACCGATCCTAGCGATACTAGGCTCCCCCCTCTGGTCGACGACGAATATGTTGGTGCGGAATCTAGTATTCTGGGCAACTACAACGAGCTGATGGAATCAAATGAGCTGTTATGTGACCTGATGAAATTGTCACCACTTCCTGTACAACGAGCACGAAAAAATCCCACTCGCCCCTACAAAATGAAACACCGCACCAAAGGAAACGTGAAGTTACAGAGACAGGAAGCGCTCAAGAAGTTGTTGGGGATAACCTTCGCAGACCTGGATAGAGAAGTGAAGTCTGTTTGCTGTCAAAAGTGGAAGTGTTACTCATTCATCGACACGCGCGATGTGCTACACACGCGAGCGAAGAACGCAGCATCGTCACTAAGTGAGCTTTACACGTGGACAGCTGCTCAGCTTGAATCCTTCCAAACTAAAATTGGTTCGTTTCAATATATGTACCTAACGGAGGCTGTCTGCAGAACAGCTTGGCAGCGCATCCACGGCATCAGCGACGCAGTTTTATCTCGAGCACACAAGCTTCTTGCCAACAACACGAAGGTCTTTGCCAGAAAGTCAACCGCAATTCCCGAAACAGAAGATCTTGTTGCAATTTTGCTATGTGAAAAATTCGCAAACAGTCATCCCGAGATATGTAGCGACGGTGTATGGAGGCTACAAGAAATGGCTGAGGACGCCGGAGTGCAAAAGTATGTTCGGGACAACTGGAAAGAAGTGTGTCTACGGTACGGAACTTCTAAGAGAGTGAATCCTGATAAGCCTCCAACAGACAACACAATCAACAAAGTTTGGAAAGCGGATTTCTCAAACGTCAAGTTTGTACGAGGTAATATGCATATAATTGATTGATGTTTGAATCGTTAGCATAGCATAGCATTCATCATTACTCACTACATCTTTGTGCTGCAGCGGGAGACTTTTCCAAATGCGACATCTGCACGAGGCTTGCGGTTCGGCATGCCCGAGGTTTCCTGAGTGACACAGCAGCTCAGACTTGGCGCCGCCAGAGCCGCCTTCATCACAAAATTCACAGAACGTGCCGTGTAGCGAGCATGCAACGCAAGAAGGGTGCGCAAGAAGATCTCCATGCTACTGTTATATCTGCAGATATGAAGCCGCCTGTGCGGATTCCATCTTGTCGCCGTGCTGCTAAAGACTTTAAAGGGAAAATGGTCTTTCGCCTGTGTGTCGGTATCAACACTTGTTACACTACCGATACTAACTTTATTTTCACGTACCTGGAAGGCGCAGTGGAGCATGGCGTGAACAGTAATATCACCATGCTTGCATCACTTTTGCATTGGGAGCTTTGGCATCCTCGCACTATGCAAGCTTGGAAGTTATTCCTGGAGTGGGACGGCGCCGGTGATAACACTGCGTGGGCTATGCTAGGCTTTATCGGGCTTAATGTTGTCGACCGCGGTATCCGTTGGCAAGTAGAATCTCATCGCAAGCCACCTGGGCACGGCCATGACGGGAATGATCAGTCATTCAGAGTGATGGATATTGGGTGGAAGAGCACCTTCCTCACAACCAATATCGCTCAAGCTTTGTTAAAACTTATCCTTGCTTTCAAAAAACAAAGATCGACCTTTGTGTTGGTTGTTCTTGCATGTAATTACGACTGGATGACGTATTTCAGTCCATGTATGAACAAAAGCTTCAAGAATTACAACAGGCCTCTGGCCTGGCGCATCACCAAGAACGAGGATCCTGATCAGTTACCGACTGCGGATTTCAAAACAATGGGAGACGCACAGGAGGAATTTCATGGAGAGAAGGATAATCCCCAAGGAGCATCAGTGAAACTGTTCATTCAGCGCCCCGGTATTGTATTATATTATTCCCTTCCCTCCCCCCCCCCCCACCTCACGTGCATGTGTTGTATATATTGCAATACCGGGGCGTTGGATGTATTGCAGCGGCTGATATGCCTCGCAAGCTTCCTGTGGGATACTTCGTCAACCCACGTTTGAAAAAGGATATTCGATCTTTGAGCAAGTACCTAGAGCCGGACGAGACTGCGCATGTGGAGGAGATGTTGGCGGCTGGGAACCTGACAAGAATCGAAATTGATGGCGACTACTTCGACGGTGGTTTGCCCGGACGCCCTGCTCATATGAAGTGTGGAAAATACAAAGCAGAATTCCGACTGGTTGATGAGCTGCCGATGAATTGGATGGAGTTGCCTCCTAACCGTAAAGAAAAGATAAACGCTCTTACCCATTTGACACCTGACGAGCTTCTTTCTTTACCACGCACATATTTTGTTAACGAGGGAAAGGCTCCCGCTCACCCACGATGGCGCGGTGCACAGGAGCTTACTGAGGAAGAAAAGAGGGAGCAGGACTTGGCTTTTGGAAATGTTGAGCATCCGTGGCGCAAAGTTTTCATTTTACTTACATCGTTTCAAGACAAGCAAGCGTTTGCATCCAGCCAAATGGTAGTCAAGGAACTAAAGGACTGGCTCAGAATGCACGGTGTTGCAACGCAAGATGCCGACCGGAAGCAGTTTAAAAAGGCGCAGCTTGTTGACTCAGCATGGAACCATTTTCAAATCTGCCGCTGCAACTTAGAAGAAGAAGTGGATGCCAAACTAGCTGGTGCTGAACCCGCGCTATCTGAGAACTCTTCTTCTACTACTAGCACAGACAACTCTTCTTCTAGCTCAGAGGAAGAAGAAAACGGTACTAGTGTATGCTATATCTGCAACACTGGTCGCATTTCGTTATTATTTACTGTAGGTGTCTCAGACTCAACTGTGCCGCCACGAGGACGCCAACCAAGCCGTCAGCGCGGACGTCGCCGCGCGCGTCGAGCAGCAGGTCAACGCGGACGCAAGCGTGCGCGAAATTCAGCTGATTCCAAGCGGGCGATGCAATCTCAACGCAGGAACAGTCAGGTGCAAGGCGCAAATCAGCCAGGCCCCAATCAGTGGGATTGCCCTTCCTGTAAGATCCATAACGCTGAAGGTGGAGACAAATGCCAATTGTGTGAGTGGCCAGCAGATGTCGGTAGCTCTGATAGCTCTGACGACAACGACCCATTAATGTAGCCTTGAAATACATTCTAATCAAGGAAATACTGCAACCTTCACATCACACAACCACCCCCCCCCCCTCCCCCTTCCACTACCCACGTGAATCCCCTATCACAGCGGCGGCAGGGATTTTTTGAAGTAAAAGCAGCTCATAATGTAGGAAAATACTAAAAACAAATAAAACAAAGCAAAAAAACCAAGCTGTGCATTTTTGTCGCTTGTTTCCAGCATATTCTTGTCGTCGCCGGCATGAAAAAAAAGTGGAAAAATTAGGTGTCAGACCGGTTTCTGTCCACCTCCGGAGGTGAAGTCTAAGTGGTTGACTATTAATAAAAACATGTTTTAATATCATTTTATTATGTTCTGCAACTAAATACTGAATTTCCCTTCATTTGCACAAGTTTTCTGAAAGTTGCTAAAAATCTTGGAAAAATTTCGGAAAAAGTGATACCCCCATCTTTGCCGAATGGTTAGTTGTATCTGGGGTACGACATTGAGAACGGGATGTGTTCGATTGCGAGAAAGAAGCGAGAGGCGCTGGCGGCTATGCCTCTTCCTGCGACGAGATCCGATGTACACTCCTTTGTGTCCTTGGCGCAATACTATAGTGAATTCATACCGGGATTCGCAAAAATCGCGGAATCAATACGGTTGTTCATGAAAGAGGGCAAGTGCGGTGCGGTGAGTACGTGGCCACCAGCGGTTCATAAGGCGGTTGAAACACTAAGGACACATATCTTGATGGACCCATGGAGCCAAGGGGGTACGGATTACAGCTTCCCAATTTCAACAAGAGTTTCATACTCGACACGGATGCATCGGCATATGCGATAGGAGGGGTTCTGCAACAGAAGGACGACGAGGGGCGTTTGAGGCCAGTGATGTTTCTGAGCCGGCGAATGACACGGGCAGAACAACAGTACTGCACGCGGCAGAGATAGGCATTGGCCATAGTCTGGGGTTTCAAGAAACTGCGTGACTATCTGTGGGGGGCAAAGGGGACGACAGTGCGGTCGGATCACAACAACCTACAGTGGTTGATGTCGCAGGATCACACGGGCAGGTTGGCAAGATGGCAGTTGGAGCTATCCGAATATGACTTCACGATTGAATTCGTATCGGGTAAGGAAAACTATCGTGCGGACTACCAGTCAAGGGCTGGGGGTGCGCCGGAGGACGACAATGCGAAGGAAAAGAAGGAGGAGGCGGTGGCGGACGACAAGGAGACACGGGCACAACAGCAAAGTCATGGTGTCTTCGCACTGAAACCGGCGTACGACGCGGAGAAGAAGAGTGGCATGAACCTGACGCGGTTTCACTTCAAGACGGCCGCAGCGGTTTTAACGGTCTTGGGAAATGGATTTGGAAGAGGAGGAGCAGAGGGCGAATTTCGACGACTGGAAACCCATCAACGGTACGGAGTATGTGACGGAGGTAGCGGAAATGCATAGGAATAGGAAGGAGGCGCAGAGGGAGGATGTGCGGTTTTACGAAGCTGCCCACGCACAGTCGGTTGATTGTTGTGGAGAACACGGGTTGGAGGATGCGCGAAAGGGATATGAGGAAGAAATGTGGAAGGAGGCGGTACAGGGGGAGCTGACGGAGGATGAGGTGGGGGATTTGAAACCTTTTCCGTGGCGGTGGGGAACATTGTGATTCCGACGAAGGCGGAAGCGGCGGCGGGTCAGACGGAGGCGAAGCCGGAACTCATGTTGAGGGACACACACCCAAGCCGGGTATCCTTGGAGTTGGAAAACAAGACGGAGATCAAGTTTGCGTCGGTGGACATGTTCCGCAAGCTTACGCGAGACAGTGAGGAGTGGAAGAGGTTTATTGCGCACCAGGAGAACCCGACGGGGATTTCGGTGGACGGGGACATAAAGTGGCGGAAGGAGAAGTACACTTACTCGGACGGGCTAATCTGGTATTTCGGAAGCGGGGCCAGAAGAACAAGGACGATCCGGAACGATGGGTGGTATGGGCGCCGGCAGCGTTACGGTACGCGATTCTGATAGGGGCACACAACTGCTCTTTACAGAGTCACACGGGGCTGGATAGGATGAGGTGGTCTATGACTCGGCGGTTTTATTGGGACACGATGGATAAGGACATCAAGAGTTTCATTTCGGGATGTGGGCCATGCCAGAGGGCGAAGACGGTCTACGATACGAACAAGGGGCTACTGGGGCAGTATGATATAACACGGGATATATTTGACACGATTCACATCGATTACGTCGGGCCTTTACCGGAAGCGGGGGAGGGTCGATACAAGTATATCCTCACGATTATTGATCGGGCCTCTAACTACGTGATTGCGGTTCCCACGGCTGACGCCACCAAGGAGACGACGGCCAAAGCACTGATTGATAACGTATTCAGCCGGATCGGGGTACCCAGGAAGATCATATAGGATAGAGGAAGCTCCTTTATCAATTGGGTGTCGAACGAGCTCAGTGCATACTACGGGTTTCGGTGGGATTATGTCACGGCATACAACCCTATGGCTAACGGGAAGATAGAAAGGATGCATCGTACGCTGAAGGCGTCCTTGAAGATTTATTGTCAGAACGGGCAAACTAAATGGCCGGAGGCATTGCAAGCGTTTACCTTTGCGGTGAACAATCTGGGTTCTTCTCTTTGGGGGGTAGGGCTAGACTGTGCCCACATCAGATGGTGTTTGGCAAGGTCTTAACCACTCCACAGGACGTGATGCAACACAAGGCATTGTATCAGCCGTTGGAGCTGATGGCAGTGAGGTTACGGGCCCTAGCGGAAGCGGAACAAATTGTGACTAAGCATCGGGAGGCGGCAATGCGGACAGAGGACGAGAAGGGCCAGCAGAAATATAAACACGTGGAATTCCGGGAGGGGGATACAGTGCTACTATGCTGCCCAAACGTTCCAGTGGGGGTCTCAACGAAGCTCTATGAGAAATGGCAGGGTCCGTATCAGATTATGAAACAAACCGTGGCCTACAATTATAAGATTAGACACCAGCGGACGAAAAAGGAACAGATAGTCCACGTTCGGCGATTGGTCAAGTTCTCGCCTTACTTGTTGGATTACGAAACGGAGCAGGACGCCTTGGAGCGGACGGCGGATCAATTTGGAAATCCGCGGCCGTTGTTGACACCGACGCAGAGGGCGGAGGAGATTGCGAGGCTGAGGGAGGAGGTGACGTTCGAACAGGATGCGGAGGAGAAGAAAAGATTGCAAGACGCAATAGAGGAATTGGAGACGGGTTTACATGAGAGGGTTTCACAGAGACAAAAGCGGGATGAGGAAAAGCGGAGAGAGGAGGACAAGAAACGGGAAGAGGGAGGAATACAAGGCAGGGAGAGGGAGCAGAGGGGAAAGGCGTGGGAGCACAAGGGGGTCAAGACAAGCAAGGTACAGGGGGGCCATCGAGGCCAGAGGCACCGGAGGGGCACTTGGGGATCAAAAACAAGCGAGGCCTGTGGGTGGAAAAAGCGGCGGAGATCGATACGATAAAATGGAAGACGGGCAAGTTCTACTTGATGATGCCGGCGGCGAAAGAGGTAAGCGATGACACATTGGACGATTTCTATGTCCTGAAGGTTCTAAGTCAGGGGGGGACGTCACGACATAAGGTGGGGAAGTGCATAACGCCGGTGATGCAGTTTTGGAGGAGTAGTGTCGAGGTAGCGGAGGAAAGGATGCGGCGGTTTGATCCGGTTTTTCTGGAAAAGGCGGGGAAGAAGCGGGAAACGTGGGATGCCATCAAGTTGGATGACGAGGATCATGTACGGTGATGGGCATGCTACATGCTTTTTATACCAACAAGGTAAACATTGTGACGACGCGGGTTATATATATGTACAAATACGGGAAAAATATTATATCATTCAGGCTCACGTATAGGCATATGTAATATCATGTGACTTTACGGGGTGATGGGGGAAATATATCAGATTGACATATCGGGTATAGCGGACATATGGGGAAATGAATGACAAACATGTCTTATGCCTGATAGGCTCATGGGGGAAACTGGGGAGCGGACTGACACAATACTTTATTTTTTCCGCTCTGTGACGAGCGATGATATGGAACTTTATATATTCTTATGATAACAACGGGTGAAGGGGACATACGGGTTGAACGGGGGAATAATGCACATTGATCCAGTTTAGATAGGGAGGGGTAGAATAGCGAGGGGAGGAAGACAGGGGATAACAAATATGGATAGTCAATAGGATGGATAGGATAGCCGGGGGGGGGGGGGGGGGGCTGGGGGAGTGGATGATATAGTCAGAATATAGGATAGTGAGAGGGGAGGGGGCGCGGGACAGAGATGAGAAAGATGAAGAAGAAAGATGAAAAAGAAAGATGAAGAAGAAAGATGATGAAGAAGGAAGAGAAAAGGGGCAACGGGCAAGCGGCAACTCTGACACTCGGGTGAGGGGGGGCACCAGAGTGCAAACATCATTCAGAGGGGGCTGCGAAGGGGGTCAAAAGGGGACATGGACCTTTTGGGGGGAGAAGGGATGGAGTGATGAATAGATGAGGGGGTGTGTATATCATTCGTGTTATTAGCACTCAGGCTCGTTTCAAGCATGGCGTTTCAGTGCCGGAGGGGCCTTGGTGGGGGTAGCAAAGGGCCGGGGGAGCCTTTCCTTGCCTACGTTACCTCTTGGCTGGGCGACCGGGACTACAGCGCACCAAGAGGGCATTATGAGGCTATTAAAAGCCGGAGGTATCAGTTCGAGTTAAAACTGGATTCGACGTGACCGAGACGGGGGCGGCTTTAACAAATGGGATTCGACGTGACCGAGACGGGGGCGGCTTCAACAAATGGGATTCGACGTGACCGAGACTGGGGCGGCTTCGACGAGCGGGATTCGGCGTGACCGAGACGGGG
This sequence comes from Paulinella micropora, assembly GCA_019918135.1. NCBI lineage: Eukaryota > Cercozoa > Imbricatea > Euglyphida > Paulinellidae > Paulinella > Paulinella micropora. The sequence goes on along the minus strand of WBZZ01003122.1, from coordinate 45,389 downwards.
GCGGCTACAACATGTGGAATGCGGCGGGACCCAGACGACGGCTGCGTCAGAGCACGAGGAACGGCAACATCATATGGGTATCGATCAAACGCGTGCACGGCTGGGGAAGCATCGGATTGGCGGATCCAACGGAGTCGCGGAAGCGGGAAGGGAAGACTCGCCCAGGATAGCATAGACCGACACTAGGTCGGGGGGACATTGAGTGACTAGGGGCCGGTTACAAAAACTTGAATGTAGGATAAAGTGCAGGTTGTGGTCTCAACTGAGGAGTGAGTGATGCATTTTCAGGCGTGCGGTGGCGGAAACCGATTCAACAGGCGACGAAGCATCCGGGCATAACGGGAAATTAACCAAAATTTTACATACTGTAAGTGTTGGCGTTTGGCACA
>WBZZ01003122.1:10000-20000 GCA_019918135.1 Paulinella micropora | reverse complement strand
AGTATGTATGTGCATGTATGCATGCATGTATGTATGTGTATGTATGCATGCATGTATGTTAGTATGTATGTGCATGTATGCATGCATGTATGTATGTGTATGTATGTGCATGTATGTATGTATGTATGTATGTATGTATGTGTTAAGAAAATTGTGTTAATAGTACAGGAGCTGCGGCCTTCTACATACATACATACATACATACATACATACATACATACATAAATGCATACATAAATACATACATAAATACATACATACATACATACATACATACATACTTAATTGCATAAGTGTATGTGTGTATGTGTGTATACGTATGTATGTATGTATGTATGTATGTATGTATGTATGTACGTATGTACGTATGTAGGTACGTACGTACGTACAACATACATACATACATACATACATACATACATAAATACATACATACATACATACATACATACATACACACATACATACATACATACATACATACATACATACATACATACATGCATACATACATACATGCATACATGCACACATACATACATGCATGCATACATACATACATACATACATACATACATACATACATACACATAGATACACGCATACATACATACACATACATACATACACATACATACATACATACATACATACATACATACACATATACATACACAAATACATAATTGCATACGTATGTGTGTATGTATGTATGTGTGTATGTGTATGTATGTATGTATGTGTGTATGTATGTACGTATGTACGTATGTAGGTACGTACGTACGTACAACATACATAAATACATATATACATACATACATACATACATACATACATACATGCATGCATAAATACATGCATACATGCACACATAAATACATGCATGCATGCATACATACATACATACATACATACATACATACATACATACATACATCATACATATACATACATACACGCATACATACATACACATACATACATACATACATACATACATACATACATACATGCATACAAACATACAAACATACCGCCAACACCCTGCGGATCTCATCTAACTTCTGTTGTATCTTTTCTATCTCCTCCATATACATACATATATACATACATATACATACATACATACATACATACATATATACATACACATGTACAAAGACAGATTGACATAGATACAAACATACCGCCAACACCCTGCGGATCTCATCTAACTTCTGTTGTATCTTTTCTATCTCCTCCATATACATACATACATACATACATACATACACATGTACAAATACAGATTGACATAGATACAAACATACCAGCAAGACCCTGCGGATCTCATCAAACTTCTGTTGTATCTTTTCTATCTCCATATACATACATACATACATACATACATACATACATACATACATACATACACATGTACAAAGACAGCTTGACATAGATACAAACATACCACCAACACGCTGCGGATCTCATCTATCTTCTGTTGCGAATGTTCTATCTCCTCCATGTGGCTAAATTTGCCGCAGTTGCGTTGTCGGAAAACTCCTCTTTGTCCAGTCTATGTATGCATGTATGTATGCATGTATGTATGTATGTATATGTATGTATGTGTATGTATGTTGACTTCTTTCTCTGAGACTTGAATCACACAGCCTAAGAGAAGGCTGGGTAGGTAGAAAATTAGAAGGATAGATAGATACGTAGGTAGAGATAGATAGATAGGTAGGTAGAGATAGATGAGATATCGACTAATGTCAGAAAAAAGGAGCTTCTGATTTCGTCAACCAAGGAAGTCTGTGGGTAAAGTATTAACCCGATGCCCAGCTAAGCCGTGATGTTTGCACGGAAGGGACTGATACAGGCGATACCAAATCTCCCTAGTACCAGGCGGGGCCAGGGCTCGTTCCATAAGCGCCCCTTGCAGAACGAGCTCCCACCTCCATTACAGAGGACCCAGTAAGCAGATGGAGTTTCGAGACTGGCGACAGTCTAGGATAAACCGACAGAGCACTGTGGGTTTTATTCCGGGCTCAACAAGCGAGAAAGGGCACCCTGAGGGAACAGGATTGTGCTTCCCGTCGCTATTTCGGCATGTGACTTATAGGCGTATGGTTAGGCACACATAAGGCACCCCACCACGGGCCCAGCACACCCACACCATCCCCTAATTCTCTGTCTGTCGACAGATGGCACCCATTTCAAAAAACCAAGCCCAAGGGAGGGTCAGTGACACCTCAAGTGGCCTTGGTTCACTCCGTGGAGTAAGTGATGAGATCAACTGATGAGATATCGACTACTGTCAGAAAAAAGGAGCTTCTGATTTCGTCAACCAAGGAAGTCTGTGGGTAAAGTATTAACCCGATGCCCAGCTAAGCCGTGATGTTTGCACGGAAGGGACTGATACAGGCGATACCAAATCTCCCTAGTACCAGGCGGCCAGGGCTCGTTCCATAAGCGCCCCTTGCAGAACGAGCTCCCACCTCCATTACAGAGGACCCAGTAAGCAGAGATAGATAGATAGATAGATAGATAGATAGATAGATAGATAGATAGATAAGATAGATAGATAGAGAAGATAGATAGATAAGATAGATAGATAAGATAGATAGATAAGATAGATAGATAGATAGATAGATAGATAGATAGATAGATAGATGGATGGATGGATGGATGGATGGAAGGAAGGATGGATGGATGGATGGATGGAAAGATAGATAGATAGATAGATAGATAGATAGATAGATAGCGAGATAGATAGATAGATATATAGATAGATAGAACGATAGATAGATAGAAAGATAGATAGATAGATAGATAGATAGATAGATAGATAGATCGATAGATAGATAGATAGGTAGAGATAGATAGATAGATCGATAAGTATATAGATAAGATAGATAGATAGATAGATAGATAGATAGATAGATGGATGGATGGATGGATGGAAGGATGGATAGATGGGATAGATAGATAGATAGATAGATAGATATATAGATGGATGGATGGATGGATGGATAGATGGATATAGATAGATGAGATGTCGCAAAGGAATGTAGTCCTTGCAAAGGAACGCAGTTTCACATCAAACAATAATTTGTGTACTGTGCATGTGTCCGGGATGGGAATCACGGGTAGACTGTGTTCTGGAAAAAGAAGAGGAGGAAGGACGTTGAAGAAAAAGGCAATCTAGGAATGGAGAGTGGGAGGATAAGGAAGAAGAGAAAGAAAAGGAAGCCGTTAGTCCAAGTGTTTTGAGCACCGTAAGCTTGCGCAAGCTACAATGATGACATTGTGTAAAGGCCTAAACCCCCGAAGGGACCTAGCCCGGGCTATGCAACACTGGACGGCTATGACGGAATGCAGGATGAGAGATAAGGGGAGGATGAGAGGGAGGGCGGATTGGAGTTCTTCTTCAATGTCTTTCCATACGCTTGGTGTTGATGGCAAAATCAGATGCTTTCTTCTTTCGATTGGTTCTTTCGGGGCACTTCTTGGACGAAATGAGAGTATGTGGGTGGAATCCGGGTTGACAATGCCGGGTTGTGACTTATAGGATGGATAGATGGGATAGATAGATAGATAGATAGATAGATATATAGATGGATGGATGGATGGATGGATAGATGGATATAGATAGATAGATAGATAGATAGATAGATAGATATAGATAGATAGATAGATAGATAGATAGATAGATATAGATAGATATATATATAGATAGATAGATAGATAGATATAGATAGATAGATATAGACAGATAGATGAGATATTGACTTATGTCAGAAAAAAGGAGCTTCTGATTTTGTCAACGAAGTCTGTGGGTAAAGTATTAACCCGATGCCCAGCTAAGCCGTGATGTTTGCACGGAAGGGACTGATACAGGCGATACCAAAGCTCCCTAGTACCAGGCGGGGCCAGGGCTCGTTCCATAAGCGCCCCTTGCAAAACGAGCTCCCACCTCCATTACAGAGGACCCAGTAAGCAGATGGAGTTTCGAGACTGTTCGACAGTCTAGTATAAACCGACAGAGCACTGTGGGTTTTATTCCGGGCTCAAGAAGCGAGAAAGGGCACCCTGAGGGAACAGGATTGTGCTTCCCGTCGCTATTTCGGCATGTGACTTATGGGCGTATGGCTAGGCACACATAAGGCACCCCACCACGGGCCCAGCACACCCACACCATCCCCTAATTCTCTGTCTGTGGACAGATGGCACCCATTTCAAAAAACCAAGCCCAAGGGAGGGTCAGCGACACCTCAAGTGGCCTTGGTTCACTCCGTGGAGTAAGTGATGAGATCAACTGATGAGATATCGACTAATGTCAGAAAAAAGAAGCTTCTGATTTCGTCAACCAAGGAAGTCTGTGGGTAAAGTATTAAAGATAGATAGATAGATAGATAGATAGATAGATAGATAGATAGATAGATAGATAGATAGATAGATGAGATATCGACTAATGTCAGAAAAAAGGAGCTTCTGATTTCGTCAACCAAGGAAGTCTGTGGGTAAAGTATTAACCCGATGCCCAGCTAAGCCGTGATGTTTGCACGGAAGGGACTGATACAGGCGATACCAAAATCTCCCTAGTACCAGGCGGGGCCAGGGCTCGTTCCATAAGCGCCCCTTGCAGAACGAGCTCCCACCTCCATTACAGAGGGCCCAGTAAGCAGATGGAGTTTCGAGACTGTTCGACAGTCTAGTAAGATAGATAGATAGATGGATAGATAGATAGATAAAGACTGATAGTCGATGTTGTTGTTGTTGTCGATGTTGTTCTTGCCGCTGCAGACTTAGTAATCTTGGTGGATCTGTCCCTTCAGTTCACACGCTTTTTTTCTCTGTGAATGCTTTTTTTACCTTGTCTAATGCCGTCTTCATATGCAAGGATGGCAATAAAAAGTGTCAAAAGTGCAAAAGAGTTGTGTTTTCTGTTTTTCTTTGTTTCTTTGTTTCTTTGTTTCTTTGTGTTGTTTATTTCTTTTGTTTATTTGTTTGTACGCCGTGTGTTGCTTGTTTCGTTGTTTTGTTTGTTTTGCCACACCACGCCATCGCTCGCCACATTTGTTATCTCCACCTTTGGCTTTTTTGACTTTCCCGACTATCCCGACTTTGCGGCCTTTCCCAACTTTCCAACAACAACAAATACAACAACAACAACAACAACAACAACAACAACAACAACAACAACAACAACAACAAGAACAACAACAACAACAACAACAACAACAACAACAACAACGTAGCCACACACCATCTTGCATTTCAAATACTTTGTTTAAGTTTTATTATTATTATTAAATACAACAACAACAACAGTAGTATAGGGTGCCACTTGGTCACGCTTTTTCAATACATACCTCCGTTGAAATCAAAACGGCTCCAACGGCCTTCCTTTTGAAAGTAGTATTTTTACATTAAAAAACACTCATTCTCAATTTCATCAAAATCTCTCTTCCTATTCATAGTTTATTATTTCAAGACATTCTTCAAGACATCTTCAAGACATCACGATACTGTTTCCGTCGACCAAAAAAAGGAAAAAAATAATTATCAGCATCCAGTAAAAGTGTGCGGGCAAAACAATGCCGTGTGCCCGCCTGCCCGCCTGCCCGCCTGCCCGCATTACCGAATTACCCCCGCAGAAATCAAAATCATTCCAACGGCTCTCCTCTTCATTTCGCAAACAAACAATACAGAAAGCATTTATAAGCAAATAAGCCTTAGTATAAATGTGTTATAAATTTAATTCCATTTAAGGATATTGATTTATAACATATATATATATATATATAGAATGAACGACATTCCACAAAAGATTAACAAAGGAGGAGTGTATGTTTTGGATAATGCTGTATCTCCAAGGGTTGTTGTAAGATGGGGAGAAGAAAACAAAATCAAAGTAAAAAACTTTTGTATTAACGGAAAAAGAAATAGAGAACAAGCACTAGAGGAAGCAAACAAGTTTTATGAAGAAAACATAAAACCAAAACACGAAGTCTGGAAGGAATACAATGATGAACGAATTAAGCAAAATAAACAACAATATAAAAATGAATGGAATAAGGAATGGATGAAGAAGAAATGGGTATGTGAATGTGGTTATGAAACAACCAGAGGATATAAAAAAAGACATATTGAATCGGTTTATCACGAATTAAGGATGAAAGGAATTAATCCTTCAAACGATGATTTAAATACAGAAAAAATAAAATGTGAATGTGGTTCTACGATAAGGAGAAATGGGAAAGAAATTCATGAGACAACAGCGAAACATGCGAAATACATTCAAACTAAAAATAATTAAAAATATTATAAATCCATAATCTCTTTTTTCTTTTTAATACGATTTGAAGTTCTTATATTATCGCTGTCAATAGTTTCTCTTTTTAGTAGTTCTTTCGTTTTTTTCTCTTTAATAATTTGTTTAACTTTATCAGCCAACTGCTCTGCCTGTTCTTCTTCTTCATTGTGCTCTTCAACATTACTCTTTAATAGTTCTGACGGTCTTACTAAGTCTTCTTCTGATAGGATAACTTTGAAGCCTTTCAGGCCCTTAACCTTGAATATACTTTTACTGAATTGCTTGTCCCCTTTAGAAAAAATAGTTCTTTCTAATTCCTTTCTTACTCTAGTTCCTTTAGGGAATTCATTAATTAAAGGATTTCTGTAGATTTCCTGAGTGTTTTTTTCGGTTCCTTCAAAAACATTAATTGGTACAGCATTTATTGTTGTATGATATGTTTTATTATAAGCATCAACAACCTCATGAATAATAGGAACCCATTGAAAATTTTCATTAAATTCCCATATCAAGTTTAATTCATTTCGTATTGTTCTAATAAACCTATCAATTATGCTCATTGTTCTGTGATCGCCTACTTGGACAGTTCTATGTTCAATATTATTTTGTCTGAAATATTCACTGACTTGTCCCTTAAACTCACCGCCATTATCTGAAGTAATTCTTTCAGGAACTTTTTTAGTAAATATTTTTTTTAACACTTCCAAAACATAGCCTGTAGTTTTATTTTTAATTGGTTCAATCCACCCACGACGGCTATAGACATCTATAGCAACTAATCCAAAATTATAGTTAGCATTACCTTTCTTTGTCGCAACCTTTGACATATCCATTAAATCAATAAATACTTGACTTAGTGGTTTTGCTTCTGGTGATGTTATTGTGTTCCATATCTTAGCGGGCTTTGATTGAAAATGTATCTCTGCCACTTCTTCAAGTTTTTCTTTTCTCTCAGTCTGCTCAGGAGTTTCTTGTTGTTGTTGCTGATTTGTGTGCTTATTATCAATCTTTTTGTTTTTGAAGTGGTCAAAAACAAAGATCCTATATTATTAAAATTTTAAGAAAAATTTTTCAATATCATTATTTTTTTCTTTCTTAGCACCTGAAGACTGATTATATACTTTTACACTCACACTACTAGACTTTTTTCCTTTCCCCTTCTTCGGTTTTGGTGTTTCTTCTTCACTACTCTCGCTTTCACTTTCTTCACTCTCAGGCTCAGGCTCAGTTTTTTTAATAGTCTTTTTCTTTGTTCTCTTAGTTTCTACCTTCGCTCTTTTAATTTTCATCTTAGCCATCTTTTCAGCGATAATGTCGGTAAAATCACATTCCTCATCACTCTCACTGCTTTCTTCTGGTGTATCATCTTGGTCTTTTCCATTAATGATATCACTAGCAACACCCATTTCGGCCATGCGGTTTATCTTTTCCTCCATCTCTTCATCATCACCAACATAAGCATTTCTACATTTTGCTAATTTCTCTTTCGCTATTTCAACCTTATGTTGCTTTTTAATCTTAATACTTTCCACAGCCTTACCCCAATTCTTACGACTTGCTTCTGCGGACGGCATAATCTCAAATATTATATTATATTTGAGATTTTATACTAAGATTAATATATTTTAGTATCATTTTTTTAATTAAATAATTATCGTTATATAATATGTCGCAATATAAATCACTCTTAGGCTTACAGGAATTGATTTGTGATGCTTTGGATGTAAAAAACTTAGACCTTACCAACACAAACATAGTGGGCTTATACACAGATAGGGTGCCAGAAGATGCTGACCCCGTAAATCTTTATTTTACCAACAGCCGATTTGACACACGACTGGCTACCAAAAGCACAACGGACATAAAAGAATGCACTAATTTATACTATACTGATGGTAGATTTGACACAAGATTTTCAAACAAGTCAATAGATGCTTTAAATGATGTAGTCATAACAGGCACACCCTCCAATAACCAATTACTCATTTATAGCACGGGTCAATGGAGAAATACAAACTCACCTTTTCTTAGATTGCATGGCCTCACTATGATGTTTGGAGATTTGAATATGGGAAGTTTTAATATAGTAAATGTCGGTAATGTTGATGGTGTTGATGTTTCTGCTAACCATTCAACACAAGCACTTGAAGCCATCCTGTTTTGTTTTTCCGCTTTCAATACCGCAATTGAATTAACAGGCATAAACTTAGCACGATACAGAGCCATAACACAACTCGCAATAGTTGTATATTGAAAAGGGTCAATACCGAATTCAAGAAACTGCTTTCTAAAATCTATACAGCCATTTCTAAGTATATCAACATCGCTATGATAATACTCAGCGATTTCCTTCGCCATATCAAAGTGGTTGTGATTATTAATCTGTTGTTTATTCTATTCTAAAAACTTTCTCTTATCTCCTCGCATAGTGTCGTAGCCGTAATGTTTCTTGTGTGGCATAACCCCAACATAGTTTTTGTTTTTGTCTGTGTTGAAGAAGTGCGGAAAGTATCCTTTCTTAAGTTCCGTTAGTCCGAATGTCTTTGGAAAGTCAGACAATGGCATCGTAAGGAAACTCAAACTATCAATGAAGCGGTATTTCTTATGTGTCATCATCATTATCTTACAGCCTTGGTAAATGACAAATGGTGTCTGTTTGTTATCAACTAGCCATCTAAGGATAAACTGACAATCATAACCGCGGGCATTGTGTGCGATAAAGGTAAATCCGCTGAGTTTAGTGTCAAAAGCCCAATTACAAAAGTCTTGAATGTTCTTATGAATGACTGGCTGTTCCTTAGCATCGTAATACTGGCTTTCAGCATGATTAACAATGTGCTCGCCTGTGTCCTGTGTCGCTTCAAAGTCAAAGAATATGTATTGTTCTGACGGCGGTAGGATTTCTTTTTGGACTATTTCACATTGGTGCTCTAGTGGTTTCAGTTCTTTACATTTACGGCATTTCGCATATCCGCATTTATGTATGTCTTTCTTTCTGTAGTTCAATCCGCACGATTTGCATTTCGCTTTAATGTCGCAGGTTGTGGTCTTGTGGTTATTGAAGCATTCAGTGTTTGGAAACTTTCTATTACATTTCTCACATTCTTTCCACTGGCTCTTGTCATTTATTCCCTTACATCCCTTGGTTTCACAGATACTACATTTAGCATCGCATGCATGTCTTTCCATATAACCCCTTAGACACAACTCGCAGAAATTCTTTTTTCCTAGCATTGACTTCATATTGGTTATGGCATCGTAGTGCCCTTCCTTCCGTTTTTAGAATGTAAAGGTTTGTCAGCCGTTCGCCTTTCTCATCTACTAAATCAGTCTTGTAGACGATTTGGTCAGGAAACTCTACAATAACCAAATTATATTTAATGTGCTTAGCAAATGTATCAATTTCTGGGAGACCGCACACATCCTTAATAACTTTCGCTTCATCGTGCAAAGCCTCAGCCATTTCCTGCTGTATCTTTCTCCCCATTAATATTGTTTTGTATTTTTGATGTTTTTCAATTTTTGCTTTGACAACAACGATTGCTCGTGCTAGGCATAAGTTATCGCTATTAGTAATACAGATTACTACTTTCTTTCTATATACATCTAGTTTTTTCAAAACCTGTAGCCTTGCCCCGCCCGTAGGCATTTTAACAGACTTTAATACAAACTTTAATTTATCAAAGTTGGTGTCACTTT
>WBZZ01003121.1:20000-46972 GCA_019918135.1 Paulinella micropora | reverse complement strand
CTCCCTCTCTCCCTCTCTCTCCTCCCTCCCTCCCTCTCTCTCTCTCTCTCTCTCTCTCTCTCTCTCTCTCTCTCTCTCTCTCTCTCTCTCTCTCTCTAGGTGCTACTGGACAAGAAGACCTTCGACACAGTCCTCCCCATGAAGCTAGTCACACTCAAACAGCTTTCTCTCTCCCCAATCCCGCCCTCCCTCCTCCCTGAGGGCACCTCCATCTGGTTCGAGCTCACTCACCAAGACTTTTCCTGGAGCTCGGCCAAGCCCGGCAAAAAGGCTAAGGTGCTCCGCGACCTCAAGCACAACAAGCTTGTCATCTTGCTGGACTCGCAGACGAGCGCAGACAGTTTGCCTCTCCTCTTCATGACTTTCCACATTGTCGTGCGCTATCAGAAACGCATCAAGGTCAAGACGTTATGTTCCTTCTACCTCAACACGAGGTTCTTAGAAGAGGAGGAAGACACGACTATCAGGAAGCATTGGACCTAATGCAGCAGATTGAACAGAAGGAAAATGCTCCACTGGGACGAGGTTGACAAGCGGATGTACCAGGAAAACATGGAGATCGTTAAGCAATGTAAGCAGCGCAAGGGAGCTCCTGAGGGCATGTCCAGTGGAAAGAACTCCGATCAAGCCAACATCAAGTTTTCGCTCGAGCTCACTAAGCCTAAGCTAGACGTACTGATGTTAGATACAGTCAACAAGCGCGCAGACCCGAGATTCCACTTGACGCTGACGTTCCTGGAACCGAACGTCAACATGATGAAAAAGAACGCCAGTCGCAAACGTGGCTCCGCTGTCGGAATCAGAAATCCGTCACGACCGGGAGCTTGACCTTGCCCCATTTAATGAATAATCGTCAAAATTCCCTAACCATACTTTCAATGAATATTGGAATGTAGAAGTATTGGTTAGTAAACAAATATACCCCCCCCCCCCCCAAAAAAATTCAAAGAGGGCAGAATATTTGTATATAATACCCTCATTTTTGCGGACTCTTAGTAAATCACGCTTCCCACTCATCCCTTCGAGTGGCAGAAGTACTTTCTTATTATTGTAAAAGTATTTTCTATCATAAGTTATTAATCAAAGAGGCTAAGAGGACTTGAGTAGCTAAAATTGAACTAATTTGAATTCTGACCGCCGCTAATCTAAAATCTGAGCGGTAATCTGAAATTAAATCATCGAGGAACTATTAACGTACTAGAATACAAAGTATTAATAAAAAGCAATTTACTTCATCATTTCCAAATTTTCCCTGTGTTTTCACGTCATAGGTGCCGCACTGACAAATTTCCTTTTTTACAAATGCAATTTTCCTTTTTTACCTATATCAGCTTTTATTTTGTGAGTTTTGTAGGCATCACCCCCCGGATAGCCGGTAAAAAGTACCTTTTCCTGGTGACAGGTGCACCAGCTTGTTTTTCAGTATTATTTGTCCGGATTGGACCTGATGCCATTTTATTCCTGGTCTGTTGCCGTTTTCCTTTTTGGCTTCACTGAGCTAATATAACGAGACATCATTCTCATCTTTTGAGGACTGTGTTTGGTTGTATTACCGACTTTTTACGAGCTATCGTTGGGCCCGGTGCATTACATTTGGAGTCCACATCACTAGGGTGATTTCTTTCTGCTTTGCCACACAGGCAACAGAGTGAATTTTCACTGACCTGTCTCACACGGGGACGTCAGACGAAAACAAATACTCCAACACAGCTCCCTCATAACTCTTTCACAAAACAACTTTGAATAATTTGATTGGTCTCACGCAGGTGTCTCGTATCGCCAATCCATATCTGTGTGCTCACAAGGAGACATCAGATACAAACTCTCTGTCGTTCTTGCTGTTCTCACACAGAGACCAAGAAGAAGGAGGTGGACAGAAGAGTGAAGGAACACACACAAAACACAAACAAGCATAGGGACAGGAGCACAACACTCTACCCTTCTAGTTTGTGCATTTATCTGCATTATCTCACACATACGTCAGAGTATTTTTGCAAATCTCTGATCGTTTTCTAAAGGTAGGTCTGAGAACCTATCCGACCGACTGTCGACTTCTCAAGGAGAGCTTTTCTAGCTTCTCTATTACTATCTGTGTGTAGGTCCAAGTGCCTCATACTAGATACAATATAGAAAAGAAGGAGGAGAAAGTAATCTGAGTAAGGAGAACAAGAAATCGGAGAAAGTCTCAAAGACTATTTTTCTCAAACAAAAACAAACATACAAACAGTGTTTCATAGAGGACAGGGAATCTTATCCTACCCTCTCTATTAGTTTCTCTCTTCACTAGTCAATCGACTGAAGGAGGAACAGAACACAAACGAACAAAAACCAAACATAGGAGCTGACACTGTCCTCCTGTTGATTACTACTACGACATCATGTCGACAGAGACCGCCGAAGTGAGTGAATTCTCGGAGGCAGATCAAAGAAGAGAAGAAGAAGAAGCAGGAGGAGGAGGAAGAGGATGAATGAAGGAGGAGGAGGATGAATGAAGGAGGAGGAGATGAAGGAGTAGGAGGAGGAGTAGAAGAGGGCTGGGATGATGAAGGAAGATATGGAGGAGACGAAGATGAAGGAGGATTTGAACAAGAAGAGACGGGAGGAGGAGGAGCATATGGTAATCCCTTACCACCTGCCTACACGGGAGGAGGAGGACGAAAAATGATCGACTTGATTCATAGTGATGGAGAGGAGATCACAGTGGAGGAACAACAGTGGGTGCAAGACCACTATGACCTCACTAAAGAAGAGTTTGATAACAAGATGGGGGAGAGAAGGATACCTATGTGTGGATCCCTCAGGATCAAAGAAGAGAGAAAAGTCGTGCTAAAAAGGATGTCTATATCCTATTATCAAACACAGCACAGCTCCTCGGCAAACTGGTCTCTGATCCAGAAGAGAGAAAGAAGATACAGCATATCAAGTTTGGGGACACACACACCCACCTTGAATTACTCGATGCTATCTTTGGGGTGTACACTCAAACCCTGATTTGGGAACGTTCATACGGCCCACGATGTGAGGGTTACCTCCAGTACACAAACCCAAGAGCAACGGCCAGATTCCTCGCGACTGGTCAGGAGGCAGTCGATGTAACAAAAATGAAGACCAATCTGGGTTCGAAAAACTCGAGTGGCATATTTCATTTTTTTACGATGGAAATAAAGGCCTTGGAGGAGGGGAAGGCAGAGATGGAAAAAAGCATTAAGGCAGCAGGAGAAACTCATCCTGTGATTGATGAGTTAGAGAAGACCGACAGAGTTCTGACCAAGATCAGACTGTTGATGGGTGCGTTACTGCACAAGGAGGCATGGAAGAGATGGATTCCTACCAAGGATCACTCTGTCCTTAAATCACTTAGTAACGCACCACCGGTCGCCAACAAAGCAGGTGTTGACCAATATGTGGAGAAATATAATTTTCTCAGATCTGCTTCTGAATTGGTGGCCTTTATCACTCATGCTCAAAAGCTGGTGATATCTGAGAAGAAGAAGGCGAAAGAGAAGGCGGAGTTCGAGAAGACGATGAGACTGGAAAGAATGAAAGCAAAAGTGAGTGGTGCAAAGGCACACCCTCCGACATATTTGACCCCACCAGCTCCTGCCCCACCAGCCCCTGCACCCCGGGCTCAACTACGGTGGTGGTCACAAACACGGAGAAGAAGGACAGACAGAACATCATAAATGCCTTCAAGGGGAAGAAAGGAGGAGTGGCAAGTCTCATGCTATATGCCAAGACGAGCTCAGACAAAGACTCTGATGCTTCGCTTTTGAGCAAGCTCAAAGAGATCAATGCCTGCATGAAGGCTTTTCCTTGCGACGAAACGCAGGAATACGAGGCCCTTGTTACTGTTTTTGACCAATCTCTAGTCTCGGAGGGATTCGATCTGACACAGTACAAGTTTTTGAGAAAGAAGGAGGAGATTAAGAGAAACAATGCAACAGGCCTAGACGCTCAGTGTGAACTGGCGGTGGCCACACTCATTTCATATTTTCAATCTCATGGATACCAGCATCTCTGCACTGGTACTCTCATAGGATTTGAAATCTTTGAGACAGTGGCGATGAGTTTGAGGAGTGCTGTTGGCTTGGCGGCGACCCTTACGGAGGTAGTTTCCTCCTATGGGCTATTCTATGGCCGCAAGTCGATCATCCTCTATTTCTTCTCGGCGTTACACACAGTTAACCCGAGTAAGCTTACTCAGCTCATACAACAATGCTCGACGTTTAGCTCAGTGAAGTCCAAGAACTTCCTCGAGACACACGTGTTCGAAAATACGGTTCAAAGCGTTGCTCCGTCAGCACTGTTTCAAGAAGTGATGAGTGCATGCTCAAACATGGACTCGCTCACGGAGGCACATACGGCACAGGCAGGCGGTGTACCTGTTGGCGCACAAGCCACGTACACAAACAGAGTTGCCGGTTGGAAGAGACAGAGAGAGCCAGACCTGAAGACCGCATGTTGGAGGTGGTTCGCGGGCTTGCAGTGTAAGGCACAGATGGAGAACAGAGACTGCTCTTTCAATCATGATAGGCAGAACCCAACAGCAAGGGCAAATTTTCTGAGCAGGACGGAAGGCAAGGAACCGGGCCTTTTCAATATGCTTCAGATTGCCGCTGCGAACGAAGGTTGGTATGCCAATATGTGTGATGATGAGGAGTTACGAGAGGCAATCATTACCTACATGAAGAGGATGAAGGAGAAGAAGGAGGAAAGGGAGAGACAAAAGAACTTAAAGGCCTCTCAAAGAGGACGAGGAGGAGGAGCAGGAGCAGGAGGACGAGGAGGAGGAGCAGGAGGAGGACGAGGAGGAGGAACATGGAGAGGAGCCTCGAGGTGGCAGGGAACCCCTCAGAGAGGAAGAGGAGGAGGTCGGGGATATACCCCTTATGGAGGGAGAGCTGTTCGAGCTCCAGCCCCCCCACCCAGAGGAGGAGGAGGCTCGTGGGCAAGCTCCAACCCGAATTTCGGTCGAGCTCAGGCCTACAACACTGCCTCGGAGACCGATACGTCATCCTACCCGGACACTACTCAAGGTAATCGTTTCGAGGTGGTGGAATGACTGGAGGGGGAAGAAGAGAGGAAGGAGAAGACTGTGAAGTTTAACCCTAAAGTCACAGTGCTTTCTAATGCTGTTGTGCAGACTGGGCCAACGCTTCCTCTATGTGAAAACAAAGATGTGGGTACACAGAGACTGCAGCCCCAAGGTAGTCTCATACCCGTTCATACAGCACGGTTACCAATGATAACTGATGCAAATAGGAAGGCGAGACTTGCGATGGAGGCGAGGAGGCCAATGGCAGACGTATCGCCTCGGCCAAGCAAACAACCACGAACAGACTCAATGTCTACGATCGCGGCGGGTGGCGAGCAAAAAGACAATGTGTGTACTCAAGTACCACAAGACAATGTCGCTCAAATAGTAAACGCACCAGTACCGCAGAATAATAAAAATGTTAATGAGGTGAAGCAGGAGGAGAAGAAGGAGGAGTTGAAAAACTTAGAGACAAGACTCCAAAATTTGGAACGTAAAGTTCTTGTTCTCGCAGCCAATATACACAGGCCCGATGCTCTGTGTTATACGGAACTTTATTGTGAAACATTGAAGACAATATTAAAAGTTGGTAATGATACGATGGCGAATATTAATATTGTCGGCAGGAAGTTTTTTAATCGATACCGGGACTGGGTGGACGGAAATATGAAAAAGTCAACGGGCACTCTCAAAGGAGTGAGCAGCCGGACGGATATCACGGGAATCATCACACTGACCTTTAAATTGAAATCCGCACGAGTATACCGTATGGACCTCTATGTCGTCCCCGGTTACCACGGGTCAATATTACTATCGTATGACCAATTGGCTACGATGGGGGCTGTGATTGATTGCGCCGCACGGCGAGTGATATATGGAGTAAAAAGAGGAGAAGAGAACGATATTGATCCCTTCAACGCTACTGACTCTTATGAGGCTTATGAGCTGAGTCTAGCGACGGATCACAAAAAGATGGCCATCGCACATGAGGCACTTGAGGTGTACGTTCACCCCCATGTCGTAAGACCGGATGAACTGTCCTGGACCGACAATTGGGAATCCCAAGTGTGCACTGTCACAGTTCCGACATGCCATTGGGACAAAAAGTCTATTGATGACTTAATCGAGAAGCGAAAGGAGGAGATTATATGTGTCGCACAAAGAAGCCCGTCGTTGGCGAGATTCGCGGAAGGAGTAGGAACAGATGTCCATATTACTAACGGATACTGTTTCCATGCGAAAGTAGGAGAAGAAAAAAGGGAGGCGTTTGTACCAAGGAGAACGGGGCGAATCCCGGATACTCCACCAGAAACTATTAAAAGTTTTATTACTGATTTCTGGGGTGACGAGCCCACGTGGCCGCGTTCACTGTCTGAAGTGAAGAAATGCTTACGGACTTTATTCGAAAATAATAAGCCGTATACTATTATCCTGCCATATAATGAGAAGGCGATATGGGCGCAGGAAATAAGGGACCGGCTTATTGATCATCCTATACCGGTACCCTCTCGCAAGCAACAGCTAGTGGTGGCTTGTCGTATGGGAACTCGTGAGCAGAGCAGTGCATACAAGCGGAAGCTCAGAGACCTCGACAAGTTGAAATTGATACCGCAAGCATTCACATGCTTTGATGGTTTTTACACCCGTAAAGCTCCTTTGCAATACGCGAGACTCATTGACATGCTGGTGGAGCTCGGTAAAGATGATGAGCCGGACACGGTCACGTATGAAAAGACGGGCCTAGATGATGTCTCGGAAGAGGACTTAGGCTTGGAGGAGGACAGAGAACCCCTCAAGCAGCATAAGCAGATGTCTGATGAAGATTTTCAAGAGGCGGCGCGGAAAATATTGGAAGAAGGAGTAGGCACGGAGAAGGAGAAGGAGCTTTTAAAAGCCAAATTAGAGGCGAACAAGGAAATTTTTGACCCTCCACATGCAGGTGGTGTCAAGCCTGAAGATTTCACTGCGGTTATTTACAAAATACCGGGTGCGGAGCCGTCACCGGCACCACGAAGGGCGAATTTGAGTATACATGAGGCGAAGATAGCGGAGGAGCTAGCAAGACAGCTGCTCAATGAGGACTTTATTGAGAGATCAACATCCTCAATAGTCTCACAACCGAGAATAGTGCCGAAGCCAGGAGGAGAATGGCGCCTGACAGTTAACTATGCTCGTGTTAACAAGGTGCTGGAGGAAGAGAGAAATCCTCTCCCGACATTAGAAGAAGGAAGGAGAGTACTGCGGAATGCAAAATTCTATTCGGTCATTGACCTTAAGAATGGCTTCTGGCAGATACCACTGGAGGAAAAGTCCAGATGGCTGACGGCGTTTGTGGTGGGTATGGAAATATACCAATGGAAAGTGCTTCCGATGGGCCTCAAGCAAGCCCCAGGACTTTTCCAGAAGGCGATGCAGAAGATGTTGAGCAGTCAGTACGATGATTTGTCTGACGGTGGCTTTATGAGAAGGCGGGGACAGAAGGCGGGAGAATATGCATTTTGCTATATCGATGACATTATCGTATACTCTAACACAATGGAGGAGCATATCGATCATTTGTCCGATATATTCAGGCGCATCGGAGCTTTTGGCCTGAAGTGCAATCTAAAGAAGTGTCAACTTGCCAAGACGAGTGTGACATACTTAGGGTACGAGATCTCCCATAATCGAGTCTCGATATCCAAAGAGAAGAGGGAGGAGATTATGAATCGACCGATACCGAAGAACCGCACTGAATTGCACTCATTCCTTGCGATGGCGCAATACTATAGCCAGTTTATACCCGATTGGGGTGCAACACGGGCTAAAGTGGAGAAAATGATAGATTTTGGAGACTTTGAGAAGTGGGACGAAGAGGCTTTGCAAGCGTTTCATGCGCTCAAAGATCTCATTTACAAAGACCCGAAAGACGGAGGACTGGTGTTAACGATGCCCGACTTTACGAAACAATTCGTAGTCGATACAGACGCATCTAAGTTTGCGATTGGGGCTGTATTACAACAAGAGGAGAAGAAATTACGCCCAATCATGTTTATTAGTAGGAAGTTGTGTGCGGCGGAGAGAAACTATTGCACAAGGCAAAGAGAGGCGTTGGCGGTAGTATGGGCCCTCAAGAGGCTCAGAGAGTATTTGTGGGGAGGACCTCAATTTACTGTCAGAACTGATCATCATAACCTGTTATGGTTGATGAATCATGAACAGACGGACGGCTGGCGCGGTGGCAAGCGTTCTTGTCTTGTTTCGATTTTACAATGGTCCATCTACCGGGAAAGCGAAATGTGGTCGCTGATAGCCTCTCTAGGCTAGAGTTTAACTCAGAAGTATCGGCGTTGGTGTCCACGGTGGAGATGGAAGACTTGTCCACTGACAAGGTGTATGAGGTCAGCCACATTGAGGCGATGGAGATGGCGAGTGGAGTCCGATATGACCGCACAGGTCTACGGTACAGTCCACAAGGCCCGGATCACGGGATATGTTGTGAGCTACATACCCAGGAGGACGCTGAGTGGTCCTATGAGGTATATGAGAATGCGAAGGCGAACATAAGAGAGGAAGAGGAGACGCAGGAAGTTTATGCGGAGCCTCCTCAAGAGCGGAGAAGTGACCTAGACGATGACCCGGAAAGAATCGGGGTACGGCTAGAAGATGGTACTATCCATATAGCCTCGCCTACCGCATGGAGGCAACAACAGGCTCAAGATCCGGAGTTTAAAGAACTGATACAGTTATATCAGAACCCGGATGAGCTACGGATGACGAAAGCGATCAAAGATCAGATGAAGGAGATGGGATGGAGAGATGGTCTACTGTGGTACAAGGGCCTTCACGGTCGCTATGCGTCACAGCCGGACAAATGGACCCTTTGGGTACCGGAGAGTCTGAGACGATTTATATTTGTCGCAGCCCACAATTGCCCACTTTTGGCGCATCCGGGTCGACAACGAACTCATATGTTCGTAGCGAGGCGATTCTGGTGGAAGAAGATGAAGGAGGAGATAGATCAGGCGGTGGATGCATGCATCCCGTGCAAGATAAACAAAACACCACTGAAGGCAAATTTCGGCCTGATTGGCGAATTTCCTCTTCATGCGGGGATGTTTGAGTTTATACACATTGATCATGTGGGACCTTTCCCAGAATCGAAGGATGGTTACAAATACCTCCTTACGGCTATTGACAGAGCCACCAACTATGTGTGGATCATCCCTGTCAAAGACGTTACCGGCAAGACGACGGCCGAGGCGCTGATCGATAGGATCATCTCACAGATCGGAGTACCAAGAAAGATATGTTCTGATCGAGGCTCGGACTTTAATAACGAGGTCATCGACAAACTATCTAAGTATTACGGGATGAAATGGCAATATGTTACTGCCTATAACCCGCGAGCAAATGGGAAAATCGAGCGGGTACACAGACCCCTCAAAGCCTCGCTAAAGATGTATTGCACGAAGAAGGAGAATCAAAGAGCATGGGTCGAGGCAGCACCATCATTTGCGTTTGCAATGAACTGTCTACCCTCTACGGCGTTAGGAGGCTCGAAGAGCTCAATCTCGCCATATCAGTTAGTATATGGGCGTGAGCCTGATATCCCGACTTCGCTCCTTCACCCAAAAGACACTTGGGCGGATGCGGATGAGTTGTTTGGGATGAGACTTAGAGTGAAGATGGAGGCGGAACAAATAGTCAGGGCGCATAGAGAGGCGGAGCGCCGAAAGACTGATGCTGAAGGGGTGCGACAAGCGCACTTGGATCAGATCAAGTTCCAGGTCGGGGATATTGTACTATTGTACCATCCTCAAGTCCCGAAGGGAGTCAGCTCTAAGCTGTTCACTCACTGGAAAGGACCTTATCAGATTATGGAACAGACGGGACCTCTGAATTACAAGATCAGGGGTAGAGGGAAGGTGCAAATTGTGAATGTAAGAAGGCTGATTAAGTATGATCCCTTCTTACTGGAAGATGAATCCGTTGAGGAGGCGTTAAAACGGATGAAGGATGATTTCAAAGAGGTGCCGCCCATCCACAAGGAGGCTGGCATAGACCAAGACGATGCTTATCGGGCACCGATAGCTGAGAAGGAGGAGAGTGAGGTGGACAGCAAGGAGAAGACTGACCGCATAAGCGCGGTGGGGACTCAGTCCAAGTCTCCGCGAGAGCATAGCGGAAAGAAGGAGAAGATCACAGAGGCGCAGCTAAGGAGAGCGCGGAATGATCTTATCAACGACCAACCGAGGAAGGCGATGAGGTCGATGAGATCAAAGGACGTCCACCAGGAGGAGGAGGGGACGGACGCTGACCCAAACGCGGGCAACGTTGAGATTGTCCATGAGCGATGGAAGGAAGGCGATGCGATAGCAACCATCGCATGGGTGAAAGATGCTTTCTATCTGATGAGACCAGCGGAACAACATGTCGCTGATGACACTCTCTCAGACTTATACTTGATGCGGGTCGTGGCGGTCCCACGACAGATGCGTGTCACACGGACACTCAAAATATCATCAGCCGCAAAGATAGTACAACCGATACTCCAGTTTTGGAGAAGTATGGACCCGGTTGAGGTTCCAAAGGCAAGACATTATCTGCCAGTATATAAAGACGCAAAAAGTCTCGAGACATGGGATGATACAATTACTCCCAGAGACAAGGATTACACTGCGTGGACCATTCAGACACTGCCAAGAGGAGTGCTTGATGTCCCTTTTGAATTATCGTTGGGCGGAATCCCTAATAAGATCTGGGACATTCTCGAACAGTCAAAGTTCGATCTGACTTTTGTTGGTGGTCCTCCACCAGGCAAAGAAATCCGCGCCAGACGACGAAGGCAGTGACAAAGAAACTATTTTTCTTTATGCGTCTCAAATAAACTGATTGATTGCCCACGGCGTATCATGATTTGATCATGCATCATCAGTTATCAATATGAATATTAAAAAGACTCAGTGATATAACTTGGCATTCGATCGCAACATACGAGTGCGAAAGGTCGATCGACGATGATACTACACCGTATACGGGGATCGCTAGTATATTGAGCGATGGTGTTCCCGGGTATGACCCTTTCCAAGTCCTGGGATGATGTTCTCGAAAATGAAATGTTCTCTGAAACTTTCATTAAATTATTTTTTACGATAGATTATATACTGTCGTACCTGAGCACGGTCAATCTCTACTTGTGTCGGTATATCGCAGGGTCGGGTACATACACCTCGACTTCGGATATAGCTATTAGGACTGGCCCCCTAATACTATATCATAGGATATCCGCCTTATACAAGGGTATGTCATTAAAAAAGACAATGTACTTACGATCTCCCTGTGAATAATAATAATAATAATAATAATAATAAAAAAAAAAATAATAATAATAATAATGATAATGATAAGAAGAAGAAGGAGATCAAAGGGGGAATCGTACTACAGCACCACGTTGCTTGTATTTTTTTATTAATTGTACGTTTGTTCTTGACATACTGCCGAAAAAAAAAGAAAAAAAAAAAATTGAGGGGAAGGAGTTCAAAATTTACAAGAAAGGCTAGAGAATCCGCTTTGACGTGCCGTATGAGGATATATTTATCGTCTTTTAGCGTCTATCCGTGGGTCGATGCGCTGTGTGGCATGACTCCATAGCGCATACTATTTGCAGAAAGAAATCAGAAGGTGTATGACGAAAATGCTATTTCCGTCATAAAATCGGGAGGGGGTACTGTAGGCATCACCCCCGGATAGCCGGTAAAAAATACCTTTTCCTGGTGACAGGTGCACCAGCTTGTTTTTCAGTATTATTTGTCCGGATTGGACCTGATGCCATTTTATTCCTGGTCTGTTGTCGTTTTCCTTTTTGGCTTCACTGAGCTAATATAACGCGAGACATCATTCTCATTCTTGAGGACTGTGTTTGGTTGTATTACCGACTTTTTACGAGCTATCGTTGGGGGCATTACAGCCGGGCTCCGGCCCGGTCTTAATCAGTCACCGTACAGAGAGAGATGCAACGGTTATTATTCAACTGTTAACTTATCATCGGATGTTCAGATGATAAATATTAATAATACTTGAATAATCATTATTATATCATTATTATTACTATTAATAGTCATCATTATTGATAATATTCTTACGCAAACACTGTTTTAATGTTCAATGATTAATAATATTAATAAAATACTTGCACTCGTTGAGCTAATTTAATATTAATATAGTAATACTAGTTGTTGAATAATAATATTCATTAATAATATTAATAATATTAATACTTGTGAGTTTGTATACAACTCTTCAAGTAGGCAGATACAACGAACGAACTCTTAATAGACTACTATGGCTGCTTTGAGTCCTGACTCAATGTGAGCAGGTGAAATACCAGTAAATAGTAGAGAGGTCACTTCGTTTATTTACATAATTTCGAACTCTTGGCAGGCTTGGTTGCAACTTACGATCAAGTGTCGAACGTAGATTGTGAGGTCTCCAGTTCTCAAACGGATAGTGTCGCGAGTCTTCAAGTTAAACAGTCATAAACGGATAGTTGTCGGGTTGTTGGACTTGAAAATTCCCCAAATCGATTTGTGAAGCCTCAAGGCGAAAATGACTGGCAACGTGTGGACGAGTCAGATATTGTGTTTTTCCGTTCTTGTTCACAAATTTACCGTAAAAGCATTTTCACGGGGAATTCGGGAAAAAGGTAATACGAACAGGGAAAATGGCAAAAGCTAAAAAGAACTTTGAAGTGATCGTTTGAAATCATTTCTGAACGAAATCGAAAACTAGTTAGTAGTGAAGTCGAAACGTCGTGCAGAGGAGAATCTAATGAACCGGTCAAAAAGAGTGTCTTATCAACGGTAAAGATTTTGGCCGGTCGTTAAGGTGCTAAGTCTGATAGCTCCCCCCCCCCCCCCAGACCTAACGGTTGAGTTGAGTTGCGTACAGAATGAGTGAATAACGATCGAAGTATGTTGTCTCACTAAAAAAAAATAGTTCAAAAGGAAAAAGAGAGGTGGGTGAGTCTCTTAAACCATGGGAGAGTAGAAGAAGGATGCGTCTATACTGGCGCGATGCAGACGATGATCAGCCGGGGCCGGATATCCATGATTTGCAGCGGGACTGGGACAATTGAGGCGCAGTAGCGAGCGTTGATATCGGGAGGCGATGTCGAGCCGACGACACTGGAAAATTAGGTGGCCGGGTATCTCATAGCCAAGATGAACCAATGAAGCACCAAGTGTGCCGTGCCGATATAACCACTGAGGGTTTCAAGTTCGGTGAGAATAATCGTTGACCTGCATGCATAAGAGGCGACCAAGGACTTACATGGGTACGCCGGTCATGGCGTAATATTTCTAGGGACGATGACGGTTCAAGTGGGAAAAGCGCTGGGCGGGGGCGGGTGAAGCCATTACGATGGGTAAAACCCACTTGAGAGTGATGGGGGATGGTTATTCCTTATGGGAGGATTCGCCGATGATGATGATACCTAAGTGGCGCTAAGGAACTGTGGTGAGAAACCAATCGCTGTTCCTGTTCTTCTTTTAAAACGGTGTCGAAGTTGACTCGCTTAAGCGGTGTGGGGAGCGCGTGAAGTAGCGACAAGAGGGTATTTGTAGCTCCATTCCATGTGGAGGCCAAAGATAACCAAACTAAGTTGTCTTTAAATCCGATTTGGTGACACGCGTCGACGGTTTCTTGTAAAAGGGTACGATGCGGGATGTCGTCGATGCGGTTGTCCGGCATGAGTAAAGCGAATGGCTTCTGAAGGGCGAACAAAGTCCGCGCGACGGTAAGGGACAGTCAGCACAGGGATGACGATAGCCAAATCCCACGGGGCACGAGTGGCTCGTGTTTTTAGACTAGCGCGAATGATGCGACAAGGAGGGTTTCGAGTTTCCTCTCCAAAGCAGTGCTTGTGCCGTCGATGGCGAGCCACAGGGTAGAGTCTGCTCTGGGCAGTGGAATGGTTGCGAGGAGCCGTATGGTAGCTTCGGCTTCATCGGCATGGGTCGGGACAACTGAGTTCATGCGGCGAGCACGAGGCAAATCATCCTGGAGTGTGTTTGTTTACCAGGGGTGTATTCGATTTTGGGTCCCAGTGTCTTTAGATATTTCGGAATCCATCCGACGACCAAAAGGTAGCGAGTTTGCCATGACCACATGAGTGGTTTGGGGTTGGCGGCGATGGTAAGTTCCCAGTGGTTAGCGTTGCGGAAGTAGCGGCACTGTTGAACTCCATACATGACGCCATAGGCTTCTTGCGTGTAGGTCGTCCAGTGGGTTTCCGTGTTCCTGAACTTATGAAAGAAGGTTAGATGACCGGAGCACGATGGTCAGTGCCAGCGTGTAGCGTGCCAGTGACGCCTCTGTGGTTGATATCTGTCCGTAGGTAGACGTCACAACGGAGCGCACACTTGGTTGGGGCAGGGGGCGG
Organism: Paulinella micropora; assembly: GCA_019918135.1. Classification (NCBI taxonomy): domain Eukaryota; phylum Cercozoa; class Imbricatea; order Euglyphida; family Paulinellidae; genus Paulinella; species Paulinella micropora. The sequence continues at coordinate 32,516 of WBZZ01003121.1, read as the reverse complement.
TGTGGCCTCGGGGCTGGAGAGTTGCAAACGGGGGTATACGGCAGGCATTGTTGGCCATGCCGGGTAGCGTTAGTTCGTGATTTTCCGGGCGGGGCGCGGACGTCGATCCATGAGGGCCGGGTGTGTCAGAAACTTGGGTCGAAAGCTGGTTAGGGACCAGGGGACTGGGGTTGTAGGGTGAAGGTAGCCGATCCTTTCTGGATGGGCATCCTTCTCGATATCCTCTATGTTCTCCGTTTGGGTGACTGCGGATCGTCCGTATACGTTGCGCGGAGGCGTAGTTCCATGTGCCTGTATTGATGGCGTTCGTAGTCCAATGGGAGAGATATTCGCGTTCTGCCGGAGTCCAGCGCGGGCATGGGGCCGTAACAGGTTTGGCGTTTGGTGTTGACCGAAGAGAAAGAACAGTGTGTTCATAATTGCGAATGAGGTCCCAGAGCTGGTTTTGTTGAGGTGTCAGGTCCGGGTTGACTGATTCTGTAGGAAACCTAGGATCTGTTTGCGCGGGTCTTCCTTTGGGGAGTCCACGTTAGAGATGGGCAATTCGTTGTCGGCCGAAAGCGCCACAAAGTCAGGCGGCCTCAGTTGAGTAGAGTCTGGAGAGCGCTCCAAACTTGGTTGTCCGGCGCGGCTTTGCATATTGTTCAGAGACTGAGTCGAGTGAATGCCAGACCGAGAGAGCGTGCCAGGCGGGCAACGACTTCGCGAGACGACCACTGGGTGAGCCAGGCGTGTGGCATTTTGGTGATTCTCGGGAACGTCCGACCATGGGGCTGGACGTGCGGGAGGATGCCGGGGCTGGGGGTTTTGGTTCCTGCCTTTGCGTCTATGGCAACGACGGTGTCGCCGGCCTTGCATAGACTGAGGTTCGGGTGCCGCGATTTCCACAGCAGCAGGTTTGGAACCAAACACCTGTCGCGGGTGACCCGGGTGTTTATGGTCGAGAAGTCGTCGCCTTGGAGGTACAGCTCGATGATCGGGAGAGGCAGGCTCACTTCGTGATGGAGGGGCCATGCCGCGTGACGGGCATTCGGCGGGGCCTCCGCATAGGCACCATACAGGGTGGGGGCCTTTGCAGCGATGAACTGAGTAGGCAAAGATGCCTGTTGGGAGATCGTAAAAGAGTTTCTGGTTAGCAAGTAGAGGCATGGATGACTCTGAACAGTATGCAAAGCTCATACGTGTCCCAGAGGTGCAAGGAGGTCAGCAAAAATCTTCTATACGCGTCGTTTCTCCTTGAGGGGGAGGACACCGTTGATAGCAGCTGAACTGTTGAATCTGGCAGCGTCCATGGAGAAAGGGATGATCTTACCACAGTTGGCGAAGTAATTAAGTTCATCAACGATCGCTTGGCGTAGACGGTAGCCGAGTGCTGGATTTATCGCTAAAGGGATGTGGTCGGGATGGTGGTGATGTACGGTTTCTGGAATCGCACGTTGGGCCATTGCATTCACACCAGTGGACATGTTGTCCACGTCGGGTTGACGCTTGGAAAGCAAAGACTCCGTCTGGAAAGTTGTGCTCACGGGCGCCATTTTCGAAATCAGGTTGTGGCTGTGGGATGTCATTGCCTGTTCTCTGACCTTCGTTTACTAAAAGGCTCACCTTCTTCCAGATTCCGATTTTGGCTTTAGGGTAAGCGTTACCATGGATCGTTGCCGTGGCGGCGTTGCTGTTGCCGTGAGCGTACGATGTGATAAAACCTTGGTGGTGCCAAAGATTGATCCTTTGTAGAAGGGCAAAACGGATATCTGTACGAAGGATCGGATTTACATCACGAAGGCGGAAAATGCCTGGAAAAATCGAAAAAGGGTCAGATCGGATTCCGTGTGGTTCGATTTCCTCGTCCTTGTTCGGAGGTTGTTGTGACCGTCGTGTCATCGAGTGAGGGGGAGAGGCTGCAGCTGTCGAAGTCGTCGCCGGCTTCGATGACGAGCTGCCAGACGATGAACTGCTCGATGATGATGATGAGGGGCCTTGTCTACCTCCTTTCGAATCGTCGTCGTCTTTGTGCTTCTTGATTTCACTCGGCTTGCAACCAGATGAGTTGAATAGGGTGCGCACGAGTTGTTTGTGGCAACGGTGCGGCCGGTGGGTCGGAGCCAGTGGCCGCTGGTAAAGGAGCTGGGGCCGGTGGTGGCTGGGCTGAAACCACTGGAGGCTGATTTTGGGTCAGCGGTGGCTGAGCTGGGGCCGATGGTGGCGAAGCTGGGGCCTGTGGTGGCGAAGCTGAAACCATCGTCGATGAAGATGAGGTCGAGCTAGATGACGAGCTCGATGAGGAGCTGGGTGCGGAACTGGAACTCGATGAAGAACCAGAATTGCTGTCGGATTTCGCCGGAGAGTCATCGATCTGGGTTGGGTCTGACCATGAGTTGCGTAGCAGTTCGCGTGGCAGGTGTGGCTGGACATCAAAACCTGGGTGGATGAGGTCTCTGTGGGGTAGCCGGTATGATAGGTGTCTCTGGTTTCTTCCGGGGAAAGTGTCGTACAGTTTCCTCCTGGTACGTTGGTCAACAGAACTTCAAGATCCTGGGCACTCATCTTTAACTCCGTGTAGAACATGCTGAGGACCATTCCCATGCGCTCTGTCTTGAGATTGGTCCAACGTCCGAACTGAGTATGGTCGTCTCCCGAGTGAGCGGTGAAAGAGTGGTTCGCATTCGTCGTCCACTCATGAACGTGTCGATGTTCATTTGTTGTCTGGTATCTGCGAATAACCGGGACTCCGTAGGGTAGCCACGGAGGCGTTTATCGCGAGAATACGGATTGATTACGTCAGTTGAGTAGGGGACAGTACCGCAGGGGTGTTGGACCACGTGGATCTCCTGGCTGAGCCGACGTCCGGTTTCACTGCCAACGACCATGAAGAAGTACTGTGCAAGGCGCCATGGGACATGGTCGTAACGTACCCACTGGAATGTGCATGCAAAGGAGTCTATGACGTCTCTGGTGCGGGATGCTGCATTCCAGTTGGGAGCCTTGTCTAAATACTCGCGAAGTTCGGAGTCGTTCAGTTCGGAGGTTCCCACTTCCCTTACGATGGTGTTTGCCTGTCCCATATAGTTGCCACCCATAAAAAACTGTAGCAAAAATGGTGCATCCTTTTCGTCTGTATAGTAGGCAGTGATGCTACAATAGTCGAAAAAGCTGCGCGGTAGGTCCACGATACATTCGTAGGATCGTTCTCGGACCATGCGTTTTTCCGACCATGCACTGCCTTCGTCGTAGTAATGGTCCACGGGGAGGATCTTGAACCAAATCGGGTCCTTACACGGAAGGCGGTGAAAGTAGTGTTGTAGGGCGAAACAGGGTTCGCGTGTCGGAAGTCGGAAAACGCGACGTATGTATGTTCCTCCTCCATCCACTTGTGGGGGGAAGGACATGTGCTGAGGAGTGGGGTCCTCCATGCTGCACCATGGAAATAAAAGTTGACCTTCGAGGATGGCTGCCAGAGGGGAGCTGTTGGGGTTGGCACCTACAAGCAAGCCGCAATGAAGATCTATATCCCCATGGGCGTCCAATGGGACAGTAAGCCATTCCTTGTCGGAAGTATCCAATGTCGCCGGTGGGCTCGATATTGGGGCCAACTAGGGAGGAGGCGACGAGTTGTGCGGTGTTTCTTCCATTCTGTGGGCAGAAGTGAAAAATGATAGTTGTGACATTATGCTGGTGAAGCCGTGACATCATGGTAGCACCTTCTTCGATGTTGAGGATCTCTCGCAACGCGTATTCCGAAAGTGGGCCTGTCCCGCGACAGGTCATTTTTGGCGCTGGTGAACCACCAGCACGAAACAAGCACATCGATTCGGTATTGATAACACCAACCGGTATGACTTCCTTTGCAACGATGGCGAGGCCATGTGTGTAGTCCTCAAAGGTGAGGGGGTCCATCTCATGTGCCGAGTTGCGTGGGGGCCAATAGTACTGCATCAGTAGAGTGGGACGAAACCGATTAAAGTCGGCAAGGGCTTGGTCGAACTCAAGAATGTGTGGAAAGGACCAACGGGTTGTTCCGTACCAGTGTCGTGGCTCCATGTGCAAGTAAATCTTGCTTTCGCGCGTGCGTGGTTGGCCAGTGACGGAGGCAGCAGCACCTGGGACGAAGGTCCGGGTAAGGTGTGGGACGTGGGTAATGTAATCCACTGATGCATTAAGCCCAATCTCGGCTTATGTGAACGTGGGAGGGTCGCCAACGGCCGAGATGATGTAGGCGTTATCCCCAGTTGCCTCCAATTGAGTCATATGGCGTTCCACGCGTGGGATGACGTTTTGCGCTAGGGTGTTGTCAGGCCATAGATCTTGGCACATGGTGAGATGCTTGGGGATCCAGTAACCCAAGTGTCTACATCTGGGGTGGGTGCCTGGGAACATTGCCTTGCCAATGTCGGGAAATAGGTGGCGTAGATATCTCGGGATATATATATTTTTGCGTCCGTGCCTGGAGATCCGTACAGTTCAGCTTCTGCATACATTCGCTCACCTGGGCGTTTGGTGAAGCCGGTGAAGCCATTGCAATGCGCAGGTGGCCACGAGGCGACTTTTACGAATCGTTCAGGTTTGGGGGATAATGGAGTCGGTGGTACTGGGGTCAAAGGGTTTCTGCTTGACAGAGTAAGCGGTTGTCCAGTATCTTGACGATCTTTCCATGGGGGCCCTGCTGATGAAATTGCCAAGTGGGCTAAGCGAATACGTAGCCGCCGGAGGTCTTGCCACCGGTGATTGAAACGTAGGGGGCGGGGATGATACCGGCGAGCTTCCAGACAAGGATGGTGAGCTGCTGGACGATGAACTACTAGACGCGCTTTGTAGTGCCTGTTCAGCTTCTTTGCTGAGTCCTTGGATCCGACGGGTAGCTCGTTGTGTAGAGCGGGTTGGCGTCCCGATCTTGGATGGCGACGATGACGGGGAAGCTAGAGGTACGGGGATCGTTCCTGTTTACCTCAATTACTCCGTGTCGTGAGTGAACGACTAGACATCAGAGGTACAGATAAAACCGGGGACGGCGGAGGATCTGCCAAAGCATCCTGAAGCTGTTGCGGCAAAAGTTGTGCAGGGGCCGATGCCGATGGACCAAAGGCCGCTGCAGACGGTAGTACAGCCTGTGGGGGCGCCGGAACTGCTGGCAATGTCGATGGCAATGACGATGATGACGCCTGAGATGATGACGATGCTGCTTGTGATGGCGAAATCGAAGTCGCCAGCGGCGATGACGATGATGATGCCGATGACGAGGTTGCCTGTGATAATTCAAAAACGAGGGGTCGTGCCGCAGGGCTACTTCTCGAGGTAGACGCCCGTCGAGAGTCTCGGAGGGCCGACCACGCGAGTTGATCATTGACCTTGTCTTGTTGGGTAATCACATCAAAATCGGGACTTGAGTGGGAGAGTACCGGTGAAGTAGTAGCGGACGTGTCCGGGGACGTCTGTGTTTTATGTCTTTTCACAAGGGTGCGCTTGTGATCCTGATGAAGGGTTCTTTTGGAAATGGCGGAGTTTGGCTTTTTGACTGAAGGGTTGTCATGATAATGGACTTCGTCTTCGTCTTCGTCGGTGGGGACATAGGTAGAATCGTTTTTATCGACAGGATCCTCTTCCTCTACCTCCTCCGGTTCTTCCTTTTCTTCATCAGTTTCCGGTGGTTTCTTCTCGCCTTTATCTCTTTGTCTTTTCCTGTCGGACATGAAGAGATTGACCGTGCGGCCGTAGAGGTGGGCTTGGGACGTTGTGAGAAGATCATAAGAACCTGCCGGTTGCGTACTGGCACGATTGCCGAAGATTTTTTGATCTTGGAGGCCGGGTATGAAGTTGCTTGGGCCAAAGTCTCCGGACGAAAGTCGTAGCTGACGGTGGCTAGTTGACGATCGCCCACTTGAAGTGGCGTGTCGAAAAGGTGAAACTCTGTCTCATAAACAATTTGTCTTGCCTTAGGCTTGAGAGGGATGTAGTCTGTTGGCTTGATCCTCTGGGCCTCGTCGATGGACAAGTTGATCTGTGCGGCCACCTCGTTGGCGAAGAGCAGATCTACGCGATCAGGCAGGTGGGTTGACACGTAGATGGTGATCGCGTGGAGCGGCGACGTAGGATTGGCGGAGACAAAGAGTTCCATGCCATCGGTGAGCATTGCGTCGATGCCGACGGATGAGCGCGCTTCTACCTGGGGCAGTTTCCGGACAGTGAACCCGTGCTGCATAACCCATGAAAGGCGGGCGACGCCTTTGCAATTACAGGCAGAGTCTAAGGTGCATGTAGTCTTACCGATAGTTGGGCGGTTAAAGGGGTGTTTCGCGACCCAAACACATCCAATAACTACTACTGTCGGAATTGTCGCGATCCGTAGGGGTGGAGGCGTTGGCACCAGCGGAGGGGTCGAGCGGGACCGGGTAGTCATATGGAAAGCGCGCGGAGTATTGCGAGCAGCGGCCGCTGGTAGCTTCCAGTCACAGTGCTTCTTTTCGTCTTGGCAACGCTGCTCACGAAGTTTACATTCCTCGAACGAATGTCGGGGTAGTTGATCCTTCTTCAAAAAGCTGTTATACTCTTTGCAGTAGGCGCAGGGTGTGCCCGTAAACGGTTTACGTTTGGTCTGGTTTGACGGTCTGCTCGGTGGGTCAGTCTTAGTCGTAGACATAGACGTTTTCGAGGGGATCACCACAGCATTGGCTCCCGTGAGATGCTGTCGCGGTGCCGGCTTCTTCTTGTTCGGGTGTTCCTTCTTATCCGGGTGGGTCGTCTTCAAACGCTTGTCTGGGCGAGTCGACTTCTGTGGCGGAGCGGTCTGGGCCTTAGCCATAGCGTCGGCTTTACGCTTTTGTCGAGAAGGGCGATTAGGGTTTGTATTCTCCGAGGCGGTCTCGTCCTGCTGAGGTCGTTGCTGTCTCCGACGGTCAGTACGAGTGGGTGGTTGCCCTTGGCGAGTGTAGTCCCGCTTGCGCGTAGATGGTTCCTCGGTGTCGGTACGGACCGGGATCTCCATCGTCACAAGATACTTTGTCATGACGTTGGGGTCAAGGGTCCTGGACCAAGGGAGAAGGTCATCTAGGTTGCGTGGCCATCCGACACCGTAGCAGAGCAGGACTTGATCTGCCTGCTGATTCCAACGATGGCGTTCCGTCGGGGTCAACATGCGGCCCAGGTCCTCAAGCTGGTTTCCGTCGCTGATGGTCACACCAGTCACGCGTGCAGCTTCGTAGTGCATGATGCATCGGTTGATGTACGCCAAAAGTTGCTCTTCTCTGAAGCGTCGTAAATTGAGTGCTTGGAAAGCTGACTTCCGCGTGTCATATTTATCCAGGCGGCCGTGAATGAGGTCGCGGATGAACTGTAGCCAAATGAGGGATAACGAGCACAATACTTGCTGAATAGGGTCGGTGACGCGGACGAAGCGGGCCCAACAGGCGTCCATGATGGCAACTGTAGCTTTGTCTCCCCACGCGCGAACGTTGCTGATGGCATGCATGATGGCCAGTTGGATCGGCGTGTTGGCGACGTGGTAGTTGACCGCCAATTCGCGCGCGAAGGTAACGTGGTCCGGTGACGGTATGACAGTCGGACTCAACAGGATGAACATGGAGCGGTGTGCGGGTGCGGATCCGCAAGGTCGTGACAGCATATACATTTGGTAGCCCGAGGTAGCGCCTGAATTGCTAGAGCGAAGGACCATGCGTGGCGGCGAAGACTGGGATGAAGTGGCATCACCAGAGGAGCCTCCCGAACGGGGAGCACTGGGTTGTGATTGTTCAGCGGGGTTGGCGCCTTGGTCTGGCAAGCTTCCGGCCTCGCCGTCGCCTTCGTTGCAGTTGTTGTATTCGACGATCTCCCCCACCTTTTGTTCCTGTTTTCGTTCGTCTTCCCGTGCTTGTTCCGCTTCCTTCTTCCGCTCTCGTTCTTCCTCCTCAGCAAGCTGTCGTGCCACTTCTTCAGCTCGTTCGGTAGCCTCGCGCTCTGTTGCTGCAGCCGTTTGGGTTGCTGTCGCGGTAGGAGTTTCTTCCTCTCCAGCGATCTGAGCTGCCGTCGCAGTAGAGATTGCTGGAGGTGCAGAGCCTTCCGGGATGGTGCCAACGTGCTGGTGCCCGAACTTGATGACGCTGATGCTCGCAGCGTCCGACGTACAGATGTCTGTGGGGGACCAAGGAGGGCCGTAGCGGGTGGAAGAGTCGGGTTGAGCGCCGAACTTGAAGTGAGCAAACCAACGTCATAGGATTGTTCGACAATAGGTATGTTCGGTCGCTGCGGGGACGAGAGAATTTTACCAAGAAAAGATGGCATAGCCAATGAACGATTTACCGGCTCACTTGTTCTACCTGCGAGTAGGGTCGACAAAGGTTGCACCATGGGGCGGGGTGGAGCGGGAGTAGCAGCCCGAGCCATGCGTCCAGTACGTATGAACGAAGCGTCCGGGGACGGAAAAGGCATGTTGGGTATCTGGGGCATGAAGGGTGGAATGGGCTGACGAAGTGTCGGTGCAATCGCAGCTGCTGGGGCTGAAGGCAATATTGGAGTTGACGGGGTCGTTGTAGCTGTTCTGGGAGTCGAAAACGTCGAAGGGTGGATCGGGTGGATCGTTGTCGAAGAAGAGCTTCCAGCGGGGTGCAAAGTGGTTGGACCAGTCAGACTCGGTGGGGGGATGGATGTGGCACCAACGGCTGTACCCGACGGGGCAGTGACCGGTAGTGACCCAGCCAATCCAGCAGTGGAGGCAGTAACCGGGTAGTAGTTAGGGAAGACTTCTACAGAGATGATGTTGCCAATCTGGTTCCAGAGCTTCTCTGCTACTGCCAGAGATCCAGTAGGTCCCAGGTACTGGGTATAGACTTCAGTGTCCGTCCAATGGGGGTTACGAAGAAGGTCTAGGCTAGCTTAAGGGGCAATCGGGACCTGAGGTAGCGATGTGGCCTTGTCCTTATGGTTCTTTCGCAACAGATCGCGTTCATCGCTCACGTAACTGGTCAATAAATCGTAGATAAATTGAACGGTCTGGGTGCGGGAGAGATTTGCGTGAAGGCGAGTAGTCTTCCAGCCTTGATTTCCTCCTGAAATTTCTTGTCAGTACGTAGAGTGTCCGGACGAGAACCCAGGATGGGGTAGGGGTCCAAGCAGCGTCGCTTGTGTTCGTTGTACTTCGAGACTGGGTCGTCGTATCGTGACTGATTCCACATGTATGCGTACCAGGAGCAGGCCAGAACGCAGAGCAGTAGCTGAAGTGGTCGGTGTGCAGTGGAGTAGGTGTTCTCCACTCTGTAGGTAGGGGATGACCCTAAAACGACAAAGCCAGACACATACTGTGTTGGTTGAGTGCATAGTGTGTACGAGGGCAGAGGGGGGCCACAAGAATGCAACGGCAGGTGAACAATCTGTCGAGACATATGTGGTTTTGGTTACCTCTGTCCTAATTCGTTGTTGTATAGCCACTCCTGAAGAAGAGGGTCTTTCCAAATCGATCTGTCGACAGAACACACCAACTCTGTGTGTGTAGTTTTCTCTTGAATGGAAAAAAATTCGAATTGTGAGTTTGTATACAACTCGTCAAGTGGGCAGATACAACGAACTCTTAATAGAACATTATGGCTGCTTTGAGTCCTGACTCAATGAGAGCATGTGAAATACTAGTAAATAGTAGAGAGGTCACTTCGTTATTTACGTAATTTCGAACTCTTGGCAGGCTTGGATGCAACTTACGATCTTGGGTCGAACGTAGATTGTGAGGTCCGCTAGTTCTCAAACGGATAGTGTCGCGAGTCTTCAAGTAAACAGTCATAAACGGATAGTTGTCGGGTTGTTGGATTTGAAAATTCCCAAATCGATTTGGGAAGCCTCAAGGCGAAAATGACTGGCAACGTGTGGACTAGTTAGATATTGTGTTTTTCCGTTCTTGTTCACAAATTTACAGTAAAAGCATTTTCACGGGGAATTCGGGGAAAATGTAATACGAACAGGAAAAATGGCAATAGCTAAAAAGAGCTTTGAACTGATCGTTTGAAATCATTTCTGAATGAAATCGAAAACTAGTTAGGCCGGTAGTGAAGTCGAAACGTCGTGCAGAGGAGAATCTAATGAACCTGTCAAAAAGAGTGTCTTATCAACGGTGAAGGTTTTGGCAGGTCGTTAAGGTGCTCAGTCGGATAATTTTTATCACTCTGACCGTACTACTCCATTTCAACTCTTTTACATCCGTTACTACGCAATCAAACACAAGTTACCAAAACCTATTCTACGCCACAACCTTCCAACTCAGAACCTTCGTCGGGAGCACAGCCCAGTCCAAAGCCCTGGAGATCACACACACACCTTACCCTTGCCCCAACCTTTGCACTTTCACTTGAACTAAAACTTGAATTTACTTAATCTTTTGCAAAGGGGTGAGCACGGTCACTCGTGGTCTGTAAACCCATGTTATTAAATAACTATTTCCTGAAAGAAATCTGGCTCTTATTAATATTATCTCAAACTCGATGCCGGGCTGAGCCTACGGCCCGGCCCCGTTCAAAGTTTGACTCGACATTTGAAATAATTGTACTAGTAACCAGTCCGATATTATTAATAATAGTAAGTATTCAAGTGTACTGATTGAAGTGAAGTGTGCTTCGCATATTGCCTAGGATACAGCTGAGCGGTGGTCCACTGGACAACGAGAGGGTCGTACTTAACTTTATTAGAGATGGACGATCTCAACCTTCGTTAGGTACTCCTCAGTCTTCATCTCGTTAGGACAGTTATCGGTCACGGTTATTAAATACATATCGTATCATTGTAACAGCTGAAAAGGAACTTGAAGCATGTAAGTAGGCGAACTGGTAAAAAATACAATACTACAAGGTTGAACAAAGATAGAAAATAGCATACTATCTTCAAGTTCCGAGCCGAGCTACCGGCCAGAGTTGGACGGACGGTCAGAGGCTTCACAGGCTTTGACTGAGTCATGATGATCTGAGGCATGATGACAGTGCGGGCGGCCATTCAAGCCTGAGTATGCGGCTTTTAAATCTCAGCTGACGGTGTTTGCGTTACTGAAAAAAAAAAAAAAAAAAAAACTTGAAGCTTAGTTAACTAAACCCTTATAAGCGGCCGGGGTGGCGTTTTTTTTTTTTTTTTTTTTTTTTTTTTTTTTTTTTTTTTTTTTTTTTTTTGTTGTTGTTGTTGTTGTTGTGACATTGAGATGGAAAAAATACTGGTGCGTTCAAAGTTGGACGATTTGCTATTACTCTTGAATAAATTAAGTTGAACCTCCGAATTCTCTCATCGAGGAGGTTGGTCATTACTTGAAGTCGCCGCCCTTGTGGTACCATTCCTAGATAGATAGATAGATAGATAGATAGATAGATAGATAGATAGATAGACAGATAGACAGATAGATAGATAGATAGATAGATAGAGAGATAGAGATAGAGATAGATAGATAGATAGATAGATAGATAGATAGATAGATAGAAGATAGATACGTAGATAGGTAGATAGGTAGGTAGGTAGGTAGGTAGGTAGGTAGATAGATAGATAGATAGATAGATAGATAGATAGATAAATAGGTAGGTGAGATGTCGCAAAGGAATGTAGTCCTTGCAAAGGAACGCAGTTTCACATCAAACCGTAATTTGTGTACTGTGCATGTGTCCGGGATGGGAATCACGGGTAGACTGTGTTCTGTAAAAAAGAAGGGGTAGGACGTTGAAGAAAAAGGCAATCTAGGAATGGAGAGTGGGGAGGATAAGGAAGAAGAGAAAGAAAAGGAAGCCGTTAGACATTGTAAGGCCTAAACCCCCGAAGATAGATAGATAGATAGATAGATGGATGGATAGATCGATAGATGGATAGATAGATGGATAGATAGATAGATAGATAGATAGATAGATAGATAGATAGATGGATAGATAGATAGATGGATAGATAGATGGATGGATAGATAGATAGATAGATAGATAGGTAGATAGATGGATAGATAGATAGATGGATAGATAGATGGATGGATAGATAGATAGATAGATAGATGGATAGATAGATGGATAGATAGATGGATAGATAGATGGATGGATAGATAGATAGATAGATAGATAGATAGATAGATAGATATAGATCATAGATAGATAGATAGATCGACCATTGCCTCTGAGGGCAGCCCGAGCAAGTAGCGGTCGCTGATCTCCTCGCGCGACGAGTTGGACAGCGACATGCGACCAGTATCGCCCGCTAACAATACACGCGTAAACATTACTGCCGACATTCAAAGGACAAAATAATCACCCAACTTTGAAATCAATACAATAAAACACAATATAGCACGACACAATACAATACAATACAATACAACACCACACAACACAACACAACACAATGCAATGCAATGCAATACAATACAATACAATACAATAGACGGAGAAAAACGATAGATAGATAGATAGATAGATAGATAGATAGATAGATAGATGAGATGTCGCAAAGGAATGTAGTCCTTGCAAAGGAACGCAGTTTCACATCAAACAGTAATTTGTGTACTGTGCATGTGTCCGGGATGGGAATCACGGG
>WBZZ01003121.1:0-10000 GCA_019918135.1 Paulinella micropora | reverse complement strand
AAAAAAAAAAAAAACATAAAGTGCTTCCTGACATACCCACCTACCATCAAAACATTGCGATCACCAATACAACAAAATATTAATAATTGTTGCTTGTTGGTTTTTTTGATTTTTGTTTTTTTCCCACAAATTTTTTCAAAACAAATGTTTCAAATTATTTGGAGCCGGCTCCTCAATTTACCGAGAAAGTTACTCAATAATAATTTTAAGCACAATTTTGCCAAAAAAAGTCGACAAATTTCATTGTAAAATCATTGGAGACGCACATTGGAACTCACAAAAACTCCTCACATCCTATGTGCCCTGCGGGCAGAATATATTGTAAATACAAAACCATTAAAAAACAGAAATAGCATGGCTAATTGGATTGATTTGTACCAATCGGAAAGCTCACTTATTACAATTTTTCTGAGCACGCTCGATGGCACATTGATTGTGGTAGATGTCTACCACATCCAAACATTACTTTTGCTTTCGGTTTGTAAAAATGTTGTTACATAGACGAAAAAACAAATCACAAAAAACGAGAGGAAATACTATGCAAGTCGACTCGTCACGACATCACATACTGCAGCCTGACCTATATTCTCGATTGCTTTTCGCTTCTAACACCACACTCTCGTACATTTGAATACGATTGATTAGTGTATATGTACATATGGATAGCTACTGGAACGTTGTTCACAAGGCAAAATTAACCATCTTTGATCTAAATTTTCTCCGTCAAACTTACAGGAAAATGCTGACTATGTTGAACACACATTCGAGAGCTCTTCACACACCTGAGCTTTCTTTTCAACAATGATGTGTACAAACACCGTCATACTAGAATTCACGACTGCGAATGATAAAGTCAAAGACTGGGCGGCTTTTGCCACTTTAAAAAACCTCAGAAAATATGTAGTCACCCTCGCGGAAGGTTGATAACAAGTAAAAAACTGTTCAGTGGACAAGGGGGGCGCGGCGGTGCTCACAAGCTATACAGGCACAGGTGGCCACCACTGTGCCAAATAGATACAGACATATATTCATACATGTACACATAGATATATGAATATACACATGACATGACATGGCACGGCATTCATGCCATGCCATGCCATGACATGACACACATACATGCATGCATGCATGCATACATACATACATACATACATACATACATACATTCACACACACACACACACACACACACGCACACACACACGCACACACACACGCACGCACACGTCGCACCACGTCGCACCACATCGCACCACATCACATCGCATCATATCGCATCATATCGCATCACATCGCATCACACCGCATCACACATCACCACACATCACCACACATCACCACACCCCACACCACACCACACACCACACCACATTTACATTTACATTTACATTTACATTACATTACATTACATTACTCTACTTTACATTTACATTTACTTTACATTTATATTGCATTACATTACATTACATTGCATTACATTGCATGCATGCATACATACATACATACATACATACAATACATACATTACATGCATACATACATACATACATACATGCACACATACCTTAGGAGATGGAGCAGCCTTCGGCGTCTTGCTTCTGCATGGCTTTGCCCGTGATGTTGGAAATCGCCGCAGCGTACACTCCCTGTGTTTAAGATATGCATGTAAATATATTTTATTTATGTATGCTTGTATTTGGGGTTGGGGGTTGAAAAAAAAACAAACAGAAACAAACTAACAAACAAACAAACCTTGACGCATCGAAGGTTGTCGTAGGTGATAGTTGAGTTAGTGCGAACCATCACCAAAATGAACGCTGCGAAGTGGAACCTACAGACACAGATAGATAGATAGATAGATAGATAGATAGATATATAGATCTATCTATCTATCTATCTATCCATCTATCCTATCTATCCTATCTATCCTATCTATCCTACCTATCCTATCTATCCTATCTATCCTATCTATCATAGATAGATAGATAGATAGATAGATAGATAGATAGATAGATAGATAGATAGATAGATAGATTGATAGATAGATAGATAGATAGATAGATAGATGGACCAGTAGTCAGTCTCGATCAGACGCAGCGCCATGTGCGACAAACGCAGCTGGCGAGCATACTTAGACTTGATCTTCTGACCGAAGATACCTACGTACATGCACAACTACACATGTATGCATGTTCACCCAAGTCATAAGAGTCAGCCAGCCATCCAAGGAGCGCTTGCATGCAAATATGTATAAATATCTATGACAGTATGTCTGAAAATATGTATGAAAGTATGAAAGTAGGTATTTTGACCCCAGGTCATGAGTTTGAGCCAGCCGTCCAGGGAGTGCTTGCGCAGGTTGTGTGTGCTGAGCAGCTGCTTGAATTCAGGGCGCAGCAGGAAGAAGAAGGCGTAGAACTCATCGTAGAACTCGGGCGCGCTCACCGTGCTCAAGACCTGCCAACACAAACACACCAACATATACGTAAATGTAGTATATGTGCGCCATGCGTTCCCATGCCTCGAGTTCTTTGGTCGACTGCGTAAACTTAAATATATTGTGTATGTGTATTAAGTACCATGCGTTCCCATGTCTCGAGCTCCTTGGCCTGTCTTCCGCTGTTGAAGCTCATCCTGCATTATGCATGTATGTATGTATGTATGTATGCATGTATGTATGAATATATATGTTACCAAGTGTTAGTCAAGGTGTCGCGGTACACCTCTGCATCGAGCGCAGGCTTGAAGCTCCTGTAGGAACAGATATTATATAGAGATTTTTGTGTGTATATAAGAACGAGAGAGAGAGAGAGAGAAGGGGGGGGGGGAGGATAGAGAGAGAGAGAGAGATACCTGGCGGACTCGAAGTTCTGCTCCACCATGATACGGCACATGCGATCGTAGAGCATGGAGGGCAGGTTCAAGGCCGTGGGACTGGTAGCCTAAAGACAAACCAAAGTGGAAAAAAAAAAAAAAAAAAAAAAAAAAAAAAAAAAAGAAAAAAAGTGTGTATGATGTATACAGTATCTTGCATTCTTTCTGGGAAATATACATCACAAAAAAGAATGCAAAGCACATAACATTTCATTTCAAGTATGCACAAATAGTACAAGTAAGCATAAATAGTACTGTACATGCATGATATATGCATGATACCTTGCCGTACTGTTCGAAGATCTCCACGAAGTCTGCCCACGAATCGAGTTGGGAGCCGTAGTAGGCGAACAGGTAGTTCATGGCGTCCGCCGCGTGGTGCTTGGAGGCATACTTCATCAGCGCCTAACACCAGCCCAGCATTTATTAGTATAACATCAACTTGCGCACCCCCCCCCCCCCCCCAAAAAAAAAAAAAAGTAAATACGAATACTTTATTATTATTATTATTATTATTATTATTATTATTATAGACACCGTGATAGCCCAGTGGTCAAGTTCTACCATTTGGGCCCTGTCGCCAGTTCGATTCCCGTCGGTGCCACCAGTATTTTCATTGAACATACCGATCCGTCTGGACCAGTGTTTTCATTGAACATACCGGTCCGTCTGGAAGTGTTGGAACTGTCCTTGCGGGGATGTCATTAGAGCCTATCGTCAATTCTTCGTACTCCCCTCACGGGTGAGACGATGGAGGCGCATGTGCAGAAATGCATCAGCCATTGACAGAGAAGCACTATTATTATTATTATTATTATTGTGGACACCGTGATAGCCCAGTGGTCAAGTTCTACCATCTGGGCCCTGTCGCCAGTTCGATTCCCGTCGGTGCCACCAGTATTTTCATTGAACATACCGGTCTATTCCTGGACCAGTATTTTCATTGAACATACCGGCCCGTCTGGAAGTGTTGGAACTGCCCTTGCGGGGGTGTCATTAGAGCTTATCGTCAATTCTTCGTACTCCCCTCACGGGTGAGACGATGGAGGCGCATGTGCAGAAATGCATCAGCCATTGACAGAGAAGCACTATTATTATTATTATTATTATTATTATTATTATTATTATTATTATTTAGGGAGTACATAGGCCATTGGTCCTTTTCAATGGGCTGATTGGTATAAAGCTCCTAGAGTAATGTTCTATGCCGTCACTTCCTTTATTCCACCGATTGGTGTGGAGACTTTCCTTATGGAATGGAGGACTGGATGCACATGGCCTTTTAGCTCAGCAATTGGCAGGAGATACATTATTATTATTATTATTATTATTATTGTGGACACCGTGATAGCCCAGTGGTCAAGTTCTACCATCTGGGCCCTGTCGCCAGTTCGATTCCCGTCGGTGCCACCAGTATTTTCATTGAAAATAGGTCCGTCTGGACCAGTATTTTCATTGAACATACCGGTCCGTCTGGAAGTGTTGGAACTGCCTTTGCGGGGGTGTCATTAGAGCTTATCGTCAATTCTTCGTACTCCCCTCACGGGTGAGACGATGGAGGCGCATGTGCAGAAATGCATCAGCCATTGACAGAGAAGCACTATTATTATTATTATTATTATTATTATTATGGACACCGTGATAGCCCAGTGGTCAAGTTCTACCATCTGGGCCCTGTCGCCAGTTCGATTCCCGTCGGTGCCACCAGTATTTTCATTGAACATACCGCTCCGTCTGGACCAGTATTTTCATTGAACATACCGGCCCGTCTGGAAGTGTTGGAACTGCCCTTGCGGGGGTGTCATTAGAGCTTATCGTCAATTCTTCGTACTCCCCTCACGGGTGAGACGATGGAGGCGCATGTGCAGAAATGCATCAGCCATTGACAGAGAAGCACTATTATTATTATTATTATTATTATTATTATTATTATTATTATTATTTATTATTATTATTATTATTATTATTATTATTATTATCATGGACACCGTGATAGCCCAGTGGTCAAGTTCTACCATCTGGGCCCTGCCACCAGTATTTTCATTGAACATACCGGTCCGTCTGGAAGTGTTGGAACTGCCCTTGCGGGGGTGTCATTAGAGCCTATCGTCAATTCTTCGTACTCCCCTCACGGGTGAGACGATGGAGGCGCATGTGCAGATTTGCATCAGCCATTGACAGAGAAGCACTATTATTATTATTATTATTATTATTATTATTATTATTATTATTATTATTATTATTATTATTATGGAGGGGTGCACAGTATGGCACCCCACGGGAAGAGGAGGTGGTTGGGCCTCTTTCCACTGGTTTCGAGGCTATGTCGTTGTGTTGGTTCCGAGGCTATGTTGTTGTGTTGGTTCCGAGGCTCTGTTGTTGTGTGGGTTCCGAGGCTATGTCGATGTGGGTTCCGAGGCTATGTTGTTGTGTTGGTTCCGAGGCCATGTCGTTGTGTTGTTTTTTATAAGACATACACCACGTGGGATCAAAGGGGTATTTACATTCCGCGATCTAGGGGTGGTGACGGGTTTCGAGGCGTCCCAGATACTTACCACAAAACGTCCTCATGCGCTGGCAGACCGCATGAAATGTCTGCTACCCCTGAGTACCTCCATGCGGGACCTACCCAGTCTCGTGGAGCTCTCATGCGGGGAAGATCAATCATTTGTAGTTGACTTCCTGCAAGGTACCCGACACTGTGCGGGTAGTAGGGACTGCCTTTTGGGGCCTTCTATGCAGGATGGTTAGAGTCACTCTTCCCTCCCCAACATACTCACTGTAGTCCCTGTTGGGTCGAGGGATGGAGGCGCATGGCCCTCGGGCTCAGCCATGACAGATCAATATATTATTATTATTATTATTATTATTATTATTATTATTATTATTATTATTATTATTATTATTGGACACCGTGATAGCCCAGTGGTCAAGTTCTACCATCTGGGCCCTGTCGCCAGTTCGATTCCCGTCGGTGCCACCAGTATTTTCATTGAACATACCTGTCTATTTCTGGATCAGTATTTTCATTGAACATACCGGCCCGTCTGGAAGTGTTGGAACTGCCCTTGCGGGGGTGTCATTAGAGCTTATCGTCAATTCTTCGTACTCCCCTCACGGGTGAGACGACGGAGGCGCATGTGCAGAAATGCATCAGCCATTGACAGAGAAGCACTATTATTATTATTATTATTATTATTATTATTATTATTATTATTATTATTATTATTATTATTATTATTATTATTATATATATATATATATATATAGTGTAATACGCTACCTGGTCCTTGGACTTGATAGCCAGGTCAAACTGTTGAGTCTGTGCCCAGCCCACCTGCTCGCTGTCTCCCGCGCTGCTCGCTGTCACGCCGGTGGCGTGAGTTCCCCTCGACTTGATCGACTCCTTAGACTGAGAGCGCACCAACGGGGGGCGACCACCCCCACGATGGACGTGCTGGGCAGGCTCGGGAGGCGGGGCCGTGCTCTCCTGAGCTGCTGCGCCCCCGGCGTTGACGATTCGCCAGTGGTCAGACATCTGAGAACCCTGCGAGTCGCGGCCCGCTTCCGACTTGTTGTCCAGTATACTCTCTACCAGGTTCTTGCGGGAGGGCTGGTTGCTTCGGTCGCCACCGTCCTAGATAGGTAGGTAGGTAGGGAGGTAGGTGGCTGGCTGGCTGGCTGCTGGCTGGCTGGATGGATGGATGGATGGGTGGATGGGTGGGTGGACGGGTGGATGGATGGATGGATAAATATAGATAGATAGATAGATAGATAGATAGATAGATAGATAGATAGATAGAGAGATAGAGAGAGAGATAGAGAGAGGGAGAGAGAGAGATAGAGAGAGAGAGATGGATAGATAGATAGATAGATAGATAGATAGATAGATAGATATAGATAGATAGATAGATACCTGGGTGCTGCCGCGGGAAGCACGTGGGCCCATGTGCTTGTTCTCTGGAGGATCTTCAACGTCCATCTGAGAGAGAGAGAGAGAGAGAGAGAGAGAGAGAGAGAGGCGTGCTTCAAGCAAGAACAGCAATAATAGTAACAACAACAACAACGACAACAACAACAACAACAACAACAACAACAACAAACAACAAACAACAAACATCAACAAACTTGCAACGCTTACCTCATCGTGTTCTCCCATCTCGAGTACAACAACAACAACAACAACAACAACAAGCACCAAGCGACGACGACGACGATGATGATGATGACCTCATCGATTTCTCCCATCTCGGCGTGCTTCAAGGCGTTCATTTCGACCCCTGGCAGCTCGGACAGATCGCCAGCCGACGAACTAGATAGACAGATACATGATCAATAGATATGTATTGTTTTATTGTGTCTGCGTGTGTGTTGCTCTGTTCTGCGATATATATATATAAATGTTTGAGTACTTTGACCGCATCTCAATGTCAGCAGGTTCCGATCTGGGTTTGCCTGGATTAGTCAAGGAAGTGGTGGAGTTCATCATGGCCAGGGGTGGCGGGGAGCCCATATCGCCCGACAGCGGGGCCATTTGCAGCGGAGGCTGAAAATTCACACACATACACACACACACACACACACACGACAGACCAGGTATATACTAAGCATACAGTTAACAACAAAAATAAAACAAAACAAAACGACACACACACACACACACACACACTTGCTGACCTGGTGGGGCAGGCGCGTGAAGTTGACAGGCGAGGAGCCCATGCGCGACTTGGGGTTTTCGAACACGTCCATGTTGTAGTCGTCGTCGGTCAGGTCCAGGTGGCGGCGTCGAGACGAGTTCGCACTAGCATCACAAGACAAATGGTGTGTTCTACATCTACACCATCTACAATTCCATTCCATTCCATTTCATTCCATTCCATTCCATTAACATACACACATACCCTGGCGTCTGTGGCACGTCGATACGCCGTCCCATCACACCGTCCATAGGCTCCGATTCCAAGTCATCGTCGTCCTTCTTCGAACCATGGGTAGGCGAACGGATGTTGCGTGCCTTCAGCGTCTTACCTTTACCATTAGCTGTAACCTGGGGTCGGAACATGGCAAACACGTTGCTGGCCCACGCGCCCGTCCCGGAAAGTGAAGAGCTCATCAACGCTGTCATGGTCGCACCCTGCACAATACATCAAACGACATGCAACAAATACACTGAGTTAACGGAAAATTTTCCGCCTAACCGTATGTATCGTTGATGGAAAGATAGATGATATACTTACACCAACCGAGATTTGCCAATTTTCCGTCCGAAATTCGTGTGTATCATCGTCGAAGGATAACTAGATAGATGAGATGCTCTTACCGGGCCAGTAGTTTGAGTAGTGCGGCGGAATCTGCCTCGGGGCATGTTCATGGCAGGAATGCCGTCCACGCTGTTGGCGGCCACTGCTTTGGGAATGATGGTCAGCAGGAAGTTAAGCACGAGGAAGAGCAGCATACACTTCACCAGAATAGCCAACTCGGGCGGAGCTATAGATATAGATATATTGGTACGAATAATAGATAATAATATTATAGATAATAGAAAACAGATAATGGATACAAATGTAATCAGATATGGATATGAATACAGATATAGAAATAGATATATAAACTTTACCAAAGTTCACGAAGCTGACGAGCAAGACGACAAAGACCCAAGCGATGGCGAAGTTGTAGAGAGCAGCCAGGATGAAGAACATCTCCTGAATGCCCTGCTCGAACTGGAACACGACCGAGTGCGCCACCACCCACACGCCGTACAGACCTAGCAGGGCGTAGCAGATCAGCTGTGCAGTAATCCAGGACACTTGATTCTCGCCACCACAGGTCCACGAACCCTCCATGCCGTACACACCCGTCGTGCCCTGCCACGATACGGTGGGCGGGTCGAGCACACCCCAGCAGATTAGGAAGATGCTCTCGGGGATCAAGACGCCCATCACCGCCTTGATGGCAGTTTGCTTGGGGTTAGCCTTGTTGGCGCTGAAGTTACCACCGCCCGTTTGCATCTGGTACACCTAGATACAGCAGTGATACTCAACAAACAAAATGTAATTTAATGTTATGTAGTGTAAGTGTAATGTAATGTAATGTTTTGTGATGTTATGTGAGTAATGTAATGTAATGTAATGTAATGTCATGTACATGTACATGTACATGTAGATGTACATGTAATGTAATGTAATGTAATATAATGTAATGTAATGTAATGTAATGTCATGTCATGTTCACGTCAGGTCATGTCATGTCATGTAATTTCCATTTTTTGTCTTCTACCTTTTCGAAGCTAAGTTCTCGTGCAAAGAGAAGCGCCAGCACCAAGGCGAAGCCCAGAGCAGGCATGTACGTCCTGGCCTTGCACACCTGGGTGCTGTCTTCAGTTAGCTCCTGTGACCAGGGTGCGAACGCTCCAAGAAGTATACCACACGTCAGCAGGTACATAAAACTATCACAAACATACCATACCATGCGCTTCAAGTTATAAATAATTGTAGTTGAGAACTCACTCACTCACTCACTCACTCACTCACTCACTCATCACTTTTTCCTGTTACCTGTAACCCGCGTTGACGGCTGCGCCCTGCACGCTCTGTCCGGCACGAGCAGCCATCCCGCACAGCGCAACCGCGAAGATGCCCACGAAGACCGCAGCAGTGTTGAGGCCGCCATTGACGCTGGCCTGGCGAGTTGCCTTGCCCACGCCCACCTCCGAGTTGGTCGTGTGGAGACTTTGCTCGCCGCACGGCACCTGCGAAGCGTAATGTGATGGAATGTGATGTGACGATGCTGTGACGATGCACTGTTGTGATGCGATGTGATGTGGATGTGATGTGATAACCTCCACAATCATCGAGCGGGCCTGGGCTTGTACATTGGGCGACAGACCCGTAGCACCAGCCTTGAACAGTTGCTCGTAAGCCAGTTCGTCAGTCCAGAGCCAGTTCAAGAAAGCCACCACCTCGTGCTGGCGTTCGCAGGCTTGGGGGCTGAGCACTTCCTGGTCGCCTTCTAGGTAGAGGAAGCCGTGGGACAGCAGCGGGTAGGCGCGGGCTTCCTCACGGTCCAAGAGATTGACTGGCACGGGCCCTTCCGAGGAGGCAGGCGGGAAATACACCCCAGTCAA
>WBZZ01003120.1:0-29287 GCA_019918135.1 Paulinella micropora | reverse complement strand
CTGCAGCCACCACGCCTGTAGATCCATGGCGATGCGGAGCTGGCCGCCGTGCCCTCCCCGGACAATCTGGCAGGGTACTAAGAATTCGTCCGTGCGGTGGTATCGCACGGACGTTGCGGCGCGGCCCTTGGCCTTGCTTTCTTGCTTTTCGTCATCGTCATCGTCGTCATTCGGGCTGTCCCCGTCTTCTTTGTCAGAGGCGGATTCCCCTCCCTCGGAGCGGGGGGGCTCCGGGTTTTCTGGCTGGTGGGCCCCGCGCCCGTCGCCGCTTGCCCCTGCGCTGCTTCTGCTCAGCCGGGATCTTGCGCGACCCGGAAACCACCACCTGTTGCAACCTCGACGTGACGGCTGCGGGCCAGCCGGCCTCTTCCAAAAAGCTCTGGAGCTCGCTGAAGCTCGAAGAAACCAAGCGGGGCAGGAGCTCTTGGACGAGCGCAGTGCGCTCGGTGTCCGTGAGCTCACGCGCCTCCCCTCCCAGCCCGCTGCCGCGGGCTGGGCCCCTGTCTTCGTTCTTGGCTTCGACGAAGATGGGTCGTTCTTCCCCTTCGTCTTTGTCGTCGTCACGTCGCTCGCGGCGTCCTCGGCGCGGGGCGCATGCCTTCCCAGACGGCTGGCCCACGGGGCGGGGGAGGTGAAGGCGCAGGCGCGCCGGCGGGCGCGCCGGTCCAGGGTTCGAACAGATTCCCCACTAGGGTCGTTTTCGAGCGGTCGTGGACGCAGCGGCAGCGCGTCCGTGGCACCCGTAGAAGATATTGCCTCCGGCGCCCAGAAACATGTACGCATTGTTGCTTTTGTGATACATGGATGTATCGTTCACAACAGCAGTAATGCCTACCCCTCGTCCTCCTCGTCGTCGTCCACGGGCTGGTTCTGTTGTCTGGCGCGGCGTCGTTGGCGGCGCGCCTCTTGGACGAGGCACAGGCGCCCGCGCCTGTCGCGGGCCGTGCGCACAACAAAGAAGAGAGAGCCCGACTTTCTGTCGGCTCCAAGGACAGTGTGGACGTTCTGTCGCCCCAGCCCTTGAGGATGAGGTCCAGTTTGCTGAGGATGGCGCGTTGGTGGTTGGAGATGACGGCCGGCGGCGGGGCGCGGGCCAGCCCGCCTTCACGCGCGCCGCCGCGGGCGGTTCGGCGCCCCGGCGCAGGCTGCGGCGGGGAGGGGAGCACGGTGACGGTGGCGGGACCGCGCGGAGAGTGGCTTGGGCAGTGTGTGCGAAATTCTTCGTAGCTGGGCAGAGGGAGAGGAGTTGCTCCCGCTCGCGTGAGGTCTTGTATCTTCTGAGACCCCGGGATTCGCCAGCAGCGCCTTTTGGAATAGACGCTGGGGTCAATGATGGTGCCGCTGTTTTTGGTGTGTTTGTAGAGCGGCGAGGAGGCGTCGAAGCGGAGCCTGGAAGCCACGAGACTCCCCAGCTCGGGCGGGGCCGCGGGAGCGGGGTCCTGGACCCTGAGCAGCCACTGCTGGACAAAGTCGCCTGCGTCGTGCACCGACTGGAAGACGACGTTGGGGAAGGCGACGTGGAACGAGTTTTTATACCAGCAGCCTGGGTTGTTTACGTCGGGGGGCACGTGCGCCCAAAGTCGTGGCTGTGCATGTCGTCGGCGGCCGAGGGTGCAAGCCCCAGCCCGGCGAGAGCGAGGCCTACAGCGTCCCGGAGTGCGTGCAGGCGCTGGGGGACTCTGCGTCGGGCGCGTCACCCTGCGAATACCATTCTAGGTCCAGGTAGAGTGAGCACGAGTCGGTGATGATGGAAAAGAAGCTGCGCTCCATCCGTTGAAGCAGCTGTAAATCTCGCGATAAAAGGTTTGGGCGTCGGGGCAGGACCAAACAGGTGGCGCTCGGCTTGCTGGGCCCTGCCCTGCGAGTCGGGGCCGGGGGGCAAGTTCAGTTTATAGAAAAAGGTGTGCTGCAGCTCTTTGCCCTTGGCAAAGCAGGCCTCTCCCGGGAACGAGCCCTTGCCGCTCGATTCGAAGAGTTGGATTGGTTTGGGCAGATTGCGCGTGATCGTGACGACGCGAGGCGGTCGCCCGCTCCGTGGGCAGACATGGGGGGGGGGGGGGAGCTGTTTTCTCCCTCACTTTTGCGCGCGTCCGCCCCCTCGCTTCGTGTCGGCGCGCCTTGTGGCAGAAAGCTCGCGTCCTTTTTCTGTGGTTTTTTTGTGCTAGTTATGTATAAGCCGTAAGGCACCCCCCCCCCCTTACGTGCGCACCCCTCTCCCTCCCGCCCACCCCCCCCCTCCCCGCTCCCAACTCTCCCAGCTTTGCCCGCGAGCGGATTGGGAAGGGACGAGAGAGGGGGGGGAAGGGAGGGAGCGGAGAGAGGGGAAGGGGAGGGGAGGGGGAGACAGTTTTGCGTGAGAGGGTGGGTGGAAGGGGGAGGGGGGGGCGCCCCGCCCATCACACACCAACCCCCGCGCCACACACGGCGGCTCCCCTGCGTGTCGGGGGACGTTTTCAGAAAAGCGAGGAAAATGAGCAGCGTCGCCAGAGATTCTGTCCCACGCGCGCGCGAGCAGGGGCAAGAGGAGGCGCAAGAGAAGGAGGAGGAGTTGAAGATCCTGTCCTTCACCAGCGGCAACGATCGCTACGTGAAGCCTTACTTGCTGAGCAAGGCCACACGGCTGTCGCTTGTGCGCAGCGCCTGGGGCACGGGGAAGAAGTATGCGCTGGCAAACCTGATTTTAGCTCTGCAGGGTGTCGATTGCGAGGCGGTCCGGGCGGCCTACAGTGTCAAGGAGCGGCGGGCGCTGCAGGGGCTGTTTAAAGCGCCCCTGCGCGTCCTCGTAATCAGCTCGGGGCGGACGGGGAAGGTGATGTATGCTCGCCTACGGAAACACCTGGAGCCCCACCGCGTGCAGGTGGACAAGTGCGGAGCGGCGACGAGGCGGAGTGACAAGCTTTGTTCAGAGATTAACAATCTGCACCAGCTGCTGGGAGGGGACGTTGCCCCCTTCCAGCTGGTAGTTTTGAACGAGAGCGAAGAATTGCTCAGCAGCATGTTTATGGATGAGTGTGTTCGACACCCGCGGTGGGATCAGAACAGGAATGCTTTCGAGCGTGTGCTGCGTGCTTCGCAGGCGATAATTTGCTGGGACCCCTTTCTTGGCAGAAAGACCGAGGATGTTATAAAAACTCTTCTTTATTTTGAGGGGTGATCTTCTGGACTTTGTGTTGCTTTTGTGTCGAGAAAGTATAATTTTTTAAAATTAAATACAAAGCCTCGGTGTTGTGTGAGGGTTCCACGCAGATTGTATTTTAATTAAAAAAACTTTTTCTTTGGTCTCTTTGTGAGAGGGTAAAAAGGTTTTATTTATTTTTTCTCGTCGGCGGGGAAAGGGCTGTACGTGCGCGCTTGATGGCTGGTGCCAAGGGCGCAGGGGCAGACAAAAGTACACAACCGGCGTTTTGTCTTGCGTAATTTAGGGACGCTTGTGGTTCCCAGTGGTCCTTTGCTGCCTTGTAGCTTTCCACCGAGGCGAGCGCAGAGTCGCCCCAATCTCCGCTGCCGCCCGCCACGTACAGCTGCTGTCGGTAGACAAAGGCAGAAGCGCCGGTGCGTGCTTCACCCAAGCTCGCCACCGACCTCCACTTGCGGTTCCGGGGGTCGAAGCGCTCGACTACACCTAGCACTTCCTCGTGAGTTGGGGTAAACAGAGTCCCGCCTATGGCATAGAGACAGTTGTCCAGAACCGCCGCCGTCAGGTCGTGGCGGGCTCGATTGAGGCTGGGGGCGAAGAACCACTTGTTCTGCTTTGGGCAATACTTCTCTACCGTCGTGCAGCTGCTGTCATCTGTACGTCCACCCACGAGATACAGCTCACCGCCGAGTGCAGCTAAGCGGGCTTCCTGTCGAACTCGGTTAGGGGGGCTCAGCGTTCGCCACTCGTTCTTAGCCTCGTCGTAGACGTACAGCGAGGCTTTGCCGGGCGGACTATCCGTGACCACATAGAGCAAACCGTCAAGGGCAACGCCTGTGAGATCCTCGTACGCCCAGGGCAGGGTCGTTTTGATTTCCCAGCTGCGGTAATACAAGTCGTAGCACTCGACAAGGCGTGACGGGACATAGTCAAACGTGCCTGGTTCCTTAGTGGGAAGGTGGCCCTCGATGCCACCAACGCAAAACAGCTTGCCTCCTACGGTCACCAAGAGCTGGTCAGCTCTGCCTGTAGGCAGACCGAGCTGCGACAGGCTCCACTTGTGCCCGTCAAACACTTCGGCCGAGTTGTTGCCTGGTCCCAAACCACCCAGCATCATCACGCCTCCAGTTTGTCCGCCGGGGTCGAGGGTGGACGAGGCGTCATCGCCGTCGGGAGCAGCAGCTGTCCGTTTGGGCTTGGAACGTGACATGGCTAACAGCAGAGGAGAAAGAGACAGAGGGGGGGGGAGATGAGAGATGCATGGATTGCAGAGAGGTGGATAAGAAAAAAATAAAAGGAGTTGAGGGCCACCCCCCCCTCCCGAAGACGAAAATCAGCAAATTGTGGTATGGGCAAAGTGTCTGACCTTTGTTCTCCTCGTGCAACAGGGGGGGGGCGCCCCCCCCCGTTGGTCGCACGCGCGCGTGTTGTGTGTGGGGGGGGGCGCCCCCCCCCTTGTTCTTCTTTTTCTTTTTGCGCACTAGTTTTAGTGGTGATCATGGCTAGAACTAGAAACTCCTAGCGAAAAAAGAAAGAGAGAGTTTGTGTTTTGTGTGGCAAAGTGCTAAATGAGAAAAGGGGCGCACAACGCAAGAAGAAAAAGAAGAGAGTAAGAGCCGGGCGTTTGGCTGGCAGCTTATGAGCGGTGGCTGGTGGGTTAGCTCAGCTGGCTGTGCTGACAGAGGCGCAGAACAACCGCTATGGTGACAACGACAAATTGTATCTCAGAGATCACACGACCAGGACGGACCTAATGCTGCGCGGGTTGTGTCCCAGATTGTCGGAGCCGGAGGTCGAGCAAAAGCTTTCGCGTGTGAGCCTGGAAGTCACGTGTTGCGCCATAAGCCCCACGACTATGAAGACGTTGTGCCAAGGCTTCCAGTTGCTACCACGGGTGTTGTTGGCGCAGGTGCTGTTGGAGCAGCGCACGTGGCCGCGCGCGCGCTGCGCCGCTGCCCATCCGGCACGCGCATTGACTTGCTGCGTCGCAGCACGGCCGCTGCACGAACTGCTTCTGCCTTCGTTAGATCTCATGTGCGCACACGGAGCTGCTGAGTGCACGTGAACCTGGCGAGGATCTGGCGCAGAGAGGGTGCGACGGGCCTGGGACTGGCTGGCGCGAAAGACGCCGCGGGAGAGCAAGCAGACCCTTGGTTCTAGAGAAGCTGTTGTTTGCTCCGGCTGGCCAGCCCAGTCCGAAGCGCAGAGGGATTTGTCAGCGAGATAGCCGCTTGTTTCCGCGAGGAGGAAAGGCCAAGCTACGGCAAGGCGAAGCTGCTGATGCGCATATTGTGCAACATCTGCTCTCTCCTCCCAGGGTGAGGGCGCTGGTGCGGAGGACTGCCGAAGCGTGGAGTTAAGCCTGTACGTCCGCAGATCTGCCATTTCTGTGTGCAGAGCAGCACGCAAGACTTTTTGAAGCGCGGGGTCCGCGGCCAGGGCCGCTTCCGCGCCACGACGAGGCTGTCTCCGTGCTGCCTTGGTACCCCGAGTGCGACAGGGATGCCTGCAGGAGCCTAGGGGCGTCGGTGTGCAAGAAGGCCCTACGCTCTGCGTTTGTTGGCCAGCGAAGCTGAGGCAGGCTTGCGTCTGCGGTGGTAGGCGTGTCGAGCGAGGCGGACAGTGACAACGCGCGGTGCTGGCACTTGGGGCTTTCCAGAGACAGTTTTGCTGACGGCTCCTGTCCGACAACAAAGAGTGGCCGCAAGCCTTCGCCCCGGGGGCCATGCTGCCCCCCGAACCCACGAGAAAGTATAATTCTTTTTATTAAAAACTCGAGAAGTGCGGGTCATTGATCTTTAACTAATTCAAGAAAAGTATCTCTTTTTTTCCTGGTCGCGCCTGATCCACAGGCGCAAGAGCCGAAAAGAATGGGGGGGAAAGAGGGAGGCATCCCCCCCCCTTCTCTCTCTCTCTCTTCCAGCCCGCGCTAGCGGGCTGGGCTCTCTCTCTCTCTTGTAAAGGGCCGAGAACAATGCCCAAGGAATTTAAGTTACCTAGCGCGGACTCTAGCGCTGTAATCCGGTCGTTTCTGGGAATTGATGAAATACCACTGTTTCAAGCAGCCTGGCCCAGCGAATACCGCCGGCCAGAGTCGAAAGAGTCCAAAGTCGCGCGGCCCAGCGATGTGCTAGCGTACCTTTGCGCGGACGAGGTGAATCGCCGAGTGCTGAAAGAGATGGTAAGCGCCGCGCAAAGTTACCGCCGGGACGCGACTACCCACATCAGATTCAGCCCCCTGTGGTCTCCGGCGCCCGGTTCTGATGCTTATAACAGAATGACTCCAGATGTGTACTGGAGGTTACTGGCCAAGACGGTCGCGCTCATCCGGGGCGGTTGTTACAACCGAGTCCTCCCAAGCCTAGTCCTAGCGGCGGGCAGCGCGGGTGTTGACCCGCGCCGAAAGTTCACGGTCCTGACTCCCGCGCGAAAGTAGTTTCTTTCCTTTTAGCTCTGATGTATGGCCCTTCGTGAGCATAGAGCATCTGTGCTTGCACAACCTAACGTTTTCGCTAACAAGGAAGGAGATCTTTATGATTTGTAACGACAGGGTGAGCGACTTCCGCCTTCTCAAAACCAGGGTGACGCCCCGGGGGCGGCCAAATTTTACGTGGGAAGCGGCAAAGAGCTTCACACGTTTATTTTCACCATGTGTCCTACTGACACAGAAGGCGCACGCCGCAGACGCGCGCTCAAGCTGATAATCAGCAATTGCCCCAAATTGAAGCGTGTAGAGGCATCCACGCCGTTTCCTCGGACCCTAAATCTGTGCGTGTCTGCCCGGGGATCATTTCCAGCCGTAGATGAGTTGCTTGTGGCTGTAGGGGGGCGGGCGCGCGTTACAGTGCGCGACTACCCCGCCAAGAAACTTTGCATTCGCCGCAGCACCCAGCCAGGGAGTGTGCCGCTGACAGGCCTAGATTTAAGGGTGTTTAGGGGCGGCGTGCAAGAAACGAAGTTGGATCTAGGCGGCGAGTCGCTAGGCACTGTTTATACGTCTTTGAAGCAGTTACCGAAGCTCCGGCGCGTCGGGGTGAGCCTTGCCTGTGTTAGGATCCGTTCATTCTCCGCGATCCTTACCGATTGCGGCCAGCTATCGGAGCTAGAACTCCCAGAACAACTTAAGTACAGGGGGCTCTCTGTTAGTGCTGTGTCCTTAGCCAGCCTTGAAAAGCTCCGGCTGCCCGCCGGCTGGCTTGCTAACAAAGGCCGCTACAGAGTGAACGTCTACGATTGTGCACTGCTGAAGCAAATCACGTTGGGCGGGCCTGACCTGTCCCTCGCTACTGTCTGGACACCGCTATCACCACAAGCCCGGACTAAGCCCTACTGTATAGTAGACATTCGCGTTGCCGACTGCGCCGGCCTTGTGCGCATGGACACCGACGAATGGGCAGAACACAAGGGACAAGTCAGGCCCGCCCAAGGCCAGCCGCCGAGAGCTGGCAGCACGTCGAACACGGCGCTGCCGAACCTCAGGCTGTTCATCCAGCACTGCCCGGAGTTAAGAGAAATCTGTTTACAGCACTTGTTTGTGAGGGGCGGGGGCGGGCTAAGGCAGCAGCTGGACGCGATAGATATATTTATAACTCATTGTCCCAAGCTCGAGAAGATCGAGCTGCCCGACGGATTGAGTGCGCGCAGAGCAACCCTGTTCTTGGACCAAGTCCCGACGTCTTGTCATGAGGTCGTGCCCGCTAACTGGCGAATCGACGGAGAAGTGCAGGTCACGAGCCCAGGAAAAAGAGAATTTTAATAAATTCAGAACCAGGCTTGTTTTCTTTTCGCGCCCTAAGTTCAAAAAAGCATGAGGCACATGAGCCAACAGAGTCCTTGACTCTGTTGGTCACTTACGCTTCCGACTTGACTTACCTTCATCTCTCGCTTCATCCACTGCCTCTTCGAGCTTCGTTAAGAGCCTTTCTAGTTTGCCTTCGAATATGCCCGTTCTCTTGTCCTGTTCAGACCTTATCTTTTCGATCTGGGCTTGAAAGTGGGAGGCCTGCGCATCCAACGCCTCCTTAAACTCTGCCCGCATTTTGGCCTCCAGCTCGTGAAAAACTCTGTCCTCGAGCGCCGCAGCCTTTCTTTTAGTCCCGCCTAGGTTCACCGGCTCGGGGACAGTGTGCCGACGTAGTGTCCGAGGCAGTTGATATTTAAATTCTTTTTTGTCTGCTGCCAACCGTAGTTGCTCCAGCAAAAGTCTTTGCACCGGCTTCTTCGAGGGAAGTGCATTTTGGGAGATTGACGCGGGAATAGAAATCCTGGGCTGATGGCCATGCACGTTTGTTAGGGTTTTGTACATGGTTTCGAGCACGACGTCTCCGACTTCTTCCATTTTAAGCTCGTCGCGCAAAGCAACCTTTATGCCTCGCTGACTTACTGCGCGTTGCTCTCTTGCGCCAAGCCTCAGATAAACACCAGCCGGGCTTTCCCCGCTCTCTGGGGGATAATATGCTAGGGATGGTTCCAGATAGGAAGGGAAAGACAACGAGCAGCTGCCTTTGGTAGCGAGTTCTTTCAGCGATTGATGGAATGACCGAAGGCCCGCGCTTTCTCTGTTCTTTGCAAACGCGAGCAACAGATGCGGATCATGCTCGCGGTAAGGATACTTGATTATGTCATACCCACGAAACCGGACTCGAAATGCAATCTCAAGCAGGGCGCGGGTAAATTCATCAGGCTTGATTTCTAGTGGAGTGCATTCGTCTTCGTCGTCATCACGGAGCCCGTCCCCAAATTTTACATACTGCTCCTCGTCTTCCTGATTTGCAGCGAAAACTTGGCACCAGAGTAAGCGAATGTTGTTTCTGAATAAAAAAAGTGTTGTTGGGCGCGCGGACTCTGTACCAGCAGGTGGCCCTTTCTTTTTGGCTGCTGCTAGAGCCTCCTTGAAAGCTTTGATTGGGAGGGGTTCGAGCTTTGCGAAAACCTTGTTGTCTGTCATGACCTTGTTTTTGGATATATCCAAGCAAAAAACATATCTTGAATTGCACAAATTTCTTTCTCCTTTTTTTCCCCTCCGCGATTAATCGAGACCGACCTCCTCCCCTCCCCTCTCTCCCCTCTGCTCCCACGCCGTTGGCCCCACAGGCGACGCCGGGAGTCGCGCCAATATTAATACCAGTCGTTGTCGTCGTCGACGGTGGGCCCAAGCTCGTGCACAAGGCAAAGAGCTGCGCCGTCCCATTGTCCGTGCACTTCCTCGCGTCGACTTCCTCCAGCTCCTTCCAGCAGGCCAGGGCGTCGACCACGAGCGCTACTCTGACGGAGCGTTCCTCCTGCAACCAGGCCCTCAGCAAGGCCTTGCAAGCTTCGGTCCTTTCCGTCGGCCGGCAGGCGCGCGCGTCGTCGTCGCCCGCCAAGCGCACGGCCTCTTCTTGTTCTGCCGTACTGCGGCACGCCTGTAGCGGCGTGGCCCCAAACAACGAGACCTCGCGGTGGGCGGAGGACTTGCCCTTTTGGCGCCATTTGCCGGGCAAGGCGCCCTTGACTAGGAGCGAGCGGCCGTCCAGCCGAAAGCGCAGTGCACGGGTGTACTCCCGGCAGAAACACATGCTATTCATAATAGAGGGCGGCAGCACACACAGGCGCTCCGCAGCCTCGAAGAAGTCGGGCCGCCCCGCTTGGTCTGCCAGCGCGACGCTGGCGGGAAGCTCTTTCAAACGCCCCGAGGCCTGGGCCTCCAGGCACGTGAGCTTGCTCATTGTCCACAACGCGTCGCTGGCGAGCCGGACAAGCGTCAGCCCACGCAACAGCGGCTCTGACCCGTCGAAATACAAGGCCGCCGCCGATCCGATTACGGGCATGAACAGCCTGCCCGTTTTCTGGTTGCGCAACAAATTGAGTCTGCCCGAGAAGTAGTGGGACTGCGTGCCAGAGTCCGCTGGAACTGCCAGCCCGCTGGCGACGGAGCGGTAGCAGCGCACGTATCTGTCGGCCAAACCTATGCCAGGTAGCACAGGGAACACCGCCAGCCTCTTGCGCTCTGTCTCGTCGTCGCCTTGCAACAAAAAGGCCTCGCGGTCCTTGGTTTTGGGCGCTTTGGTGACGGGGCACAGAAACAAGGAACAGGCCGGCAGAGAGGTTCGGTACAGTTGGACCAACTGCTCGGGTGCGTAGTCCCCAGTCTCGGCCCACAGCCGGGCAATTTGGTACAGTATCCGCAGCCAGCGCTGGCGTAACACCATGTTTGCGCCGGCGTCAAGCAACTGGTTCTGCAACTGCATCGTGGGTACCAGGGCCGCGGTCAGAGCGCGATTCTGCGTTACGAACGGGGCCGACGCCATGGCGCAAACCGCACCCGCCGCTTGCAAACACGCGGAGGCTACGTACAGGTTTGCGTAGAGCCCCGCGGAACGCTTGAGCAGTTTCCGCAGCTCCTCGGATACCTCCACACGCGGCTCCCACTCCAGCAGCTCCCTGAATTCCTTGATGCGCGCCGTCAGCGCTGTCAAGCTCTTGGTCGTTAAGAACATTTCGATCGTTTCGGCAAAGGCGCCCAGCTGCTCCCTCGAACCTGCGACGCTGAAGGTCTGGGGCTCTACAATTTTGCGCCTCTTGGCGGGACCCGCCGCGCCCCCCCGTCTTGCATGGGCGGGGAGCGCCGCGGGGGCGGAGGGCGCCCGTGCGATACTGTGCGCCAGCCCGTCCGCCGCCCGGACGACGCGCGAGAAGGGGTGCAGGTGAGCGACGAGGCCGAGCGCTATGGGGTCACTTCTTGCCAAGTCCTCGTCGGGGAGCATGTTATAGGACAGCTGCAACCCCATGCTCAATAGCCCGTCCAGGTGGCTGAAGCGCTCGGTCGCGCTAGCCAGCGCTGTCATCAGCAGTGCCAGGTCATCTAGCAGCGCACACACCCCCCAGCACCCCTTGACGACGGACACCTCATATGTTTCCAGCCTGGACGCTAAAGAGCGCAGCCTGGTGACAGTCGAGTCGGGGCCGGCGCCTTGTTCCGAGTCCTGGCCGCGGCACCAGTGCAAAAAATCCTCCCTGCCGAGCAGGCTTCTAAGCAGCGGCGCGGTCTGTCTAGCCCACGGCCTGCCCCCCAGGGTGTCGTCGTCGTCCCGGCGGATTTCTTGCTCGAGGCTGTCTAGGTCCAAGCCCAGCTCTGGCAAGGGCGCGTCTTCTGCGCGCTGCCCTTCCACGACAAACTCGATGGGCATTTCTACTCCCCCGGCGCTTTCTTACACCACATACACACGCACACACACAATGTAAAGGGGGGGGGGTTGCTCCGCCCCCCTTCCCCCCTTTTATCTTCCCCCCCGCGGATCGCTCAAATTGACAATAGGGCAAGAAAAAGGACAGGGGGTGGGGGCACCCCCCCCCTTGGTTGGTGTGTAAAAAAAACCACCGAGCGGGTGAGATCAAGCGAGCACACGCAGCAAAAAGAAATTCTTCTCTGGGATGTCTGCGCAAGAACCGGTTTCTCTCTCCCTTCTGTATCCCCACCACCGCCCATTCCTCCTCCTCTCCCCCCCCCCCTTTTTGCGGAGGCGAAACGAATGACTGCCTGTCTTAGTGAATGGGCTTCCGCCTGTGTGCTTTGATTTGTAGACAGGAGCGTCAGCATCTGATTCAGTAGGAGGCCAAGGCGAGGAGGAGCTGCTCTCGTTTATTTCGGGACTCTTGCTGGTGAAGACGCGGCCCTCACTGCCCATCTGCAGGCAGGACGGCTGCTGCGCACAAGCACTGGACGACAATCTCTATTGTGTGATCCACGAGCCTGGCTGGTTGGAAAAAGCCTAGCGCAGCCCTTCACTCTCTTTCCCCCTCTCCCCACTTCCCCTCTCTCTTTGTGCCCGTCAGCGCGTGGGAAGGCCCGTGCTCAAAAATATTATTAAAAAAAAGAACCAAGGCAAAAAAATCTCCCAGGTGGCTGGTAATGCAAGTCCACCCCGGCATACTTCTGCTGTTGTGTGTTGGTGTGGTGGCCGAGTTGGGGCTTGAACAAACGCTGGGCAGCGGCGAAGAAATAGTCTAGCAGCACAGCAAGGATCTACTAGCATGGCGCTACCATGAAATAGCTTACCTAAAAGGGCTCGACCTAGCCTGCATTGCAAAGGCAGGGTCGCAGAAAGAATAATCCAAGTTGCGGGGCGGGCCAACAACACGACACCGGATCAAAACGTAGTGGATAGTTTCCAAGTTTCCAGCAGTTTTCAGGACGAACGCAAGGGGTATGAACTAAAAGCCGTTGCGGAATTAAGTAAGGATTTACAACCTGTTGGCGCGGGGTGGAAATGGTGCGGCAGCGAAGGGGGGAAGGGGGGGAGAGAAAGGCGGGAGGAGGAGGAAGGGGGAGGGGTGGACTGAGGGAAAGAAAAGAGCTTTCGTGAGCGCGCTGTTTCCTTTTCACTATTCCCCCCCCCCCCTCCCTCCCCCCCCCCTGCACAAACACGCCCCCCCTCCCCACCCCCCCCCCCCTCCTCCCTCCCGCCTTTCTCTCCCCCCCTTTCCCCCCTTCGCTGCCGCACCCTTTCCACCCCGCGCCAACAGGTTGTAAATCCTTACTTAATTCCGCAACGGCTTTTAGTTCATACCCCTTGCGTTCGTCCTGAAAACTGCTGGAAACTTGGAAACTATCCACTACGTTTTGATCCGGTGTCGTGTTGTTGGCCCGCCCCGCAACTTGGATTATTCTTTCTGCGACCCTGCCTTTGCAAGGCAGGCTAGGTCGAGCCCTTTTAGGTAAGCTATTTCATGGTAGCGCCATGCTAGTAGATCCTTGCTGTGCTGCTAGACTATTTCTTCGCCGCTGCCCAGCGTTTGTTCAAGCCCCAACTCGGCCACCACACCAACACACAACAGCAGAAGTATGCCGGGGTGGACTTGCATTACCAGCCACCTGGGAGATTTTTTTGCCTTGGTTCTTTTTTTAAATAATATTTTTGAGCACGGGCCTTCCCACGCGCTGACGGGCACAAAGAGAGAGGGGAAGTGGGGAGAGGGGGAAAGAGAGTGAAGGGCTGCGCTAGGCTTTTTCCAACCAGCCAGGCTCGTGGATCACACAATAGAGATTGTCGTCCAGTGCTTGTGCGCAGCAGCCGTCCTGCCTGCAGATGGGCAATGAGGGCCGCGTCTTCACCAGCAAGAGTCCCGAAATAAACGAGAGCAGCTCCTCCTCGCCTTGGCCTCCTACTGAATCAGATGCTGACGCTCCTGTCTACAAATCAAAGCACACAGGCGGAAGCCCAATCACTAAGACAGGC
This sequence comes from Paulinella micropora, assembly GCA_019918135.1. Taxonomy (NCBI): domain Eukaryota; phylum Cercozoa; class Imbricatea; order Euglyphida; family Paulinellidae; genus Paulinella; species Paulinella micropora. The sequence goes on along the minus strand of WBZZ01003120.1, from coordinate 15,934 downwards.
AGTCATTCGTTTCGCCTCCGCAAAAAGGGGGGGGGGAGAGGAGGAGGAATGGGCGGTGGTGGGGATACAGAAGGGAGAGAGAAACCGGTTCTTGCGCAGACATCCCAGAGAAGAATTTCTTTTTGTTGCGTGTGCTCGCTTGATCTCACGCGCTCGGTGGTTTTTTTTACACACCAACCAAGGGGGGGGGGTGCCCCCACCCCCTGTCCTTTTTCTTGCCCTATTGTCAATTTGAGCGATCCGCGGGGGGGAGATGAAAGGGGGGAAGGGGGGCGGAGCAATCCCCCCCCCCCTTTACATTGTGTGTGCGTGTGTGTGTGTGGTGTAAGAAAGCGCAGGGGGAGTAGAAATGCCCATCGAGTTTGTCGTGGAAGGGCAGCGCGCAAAAGACGCGCCCTTGCCAGAGCTGGGCTTGGACCTAGACAGCCTCGAGCAAGAAATCCGCCGGGACGACGACGACACCCTGGGGGGCAGGCCGTGGGCTAGACAGACCGCGCCGCTGCTTAGAAGCCTGCTCGGCAGGGAGGATTTTTTGCACTGGTGCCGCGGCCAGGACTCGGAACAAGGCGCCGGCCCCGACTCGACTGTCACCAGGCTGCGCTCTTTAGCGTCCAGGCTGGAAACATATGAGGTGTCCGTCGTCAAGGGGTGCTGGGGGGTGTGTGCGCTGCTAGATGACCTGGCACTGCTGATGACAGCGCTGGCTAGCGCGACCGAGCGCTTCAGCCACCTGGACGGGCTGTTGAGCATGGGGCTGCAGTTGTCCTATACCATGGTCCCCGACGAGGACTTGGCAAGAAGTGACCCCATAGCGCTCGGCCTCGTTGCTCACCTGCACCCCTTCTCGCGCGTCGTCCGGGCGGCGGACGGGCTGGCGCACAGTATCGCACGGGCGCCCTCCGCCCCCGCGGCGCTCCCCGCCCATGCAAGACGGGGGGGCGCGGCGGGTCCCGCCAAGAGGCGCAAGATTGTAGAGCCCCAGACCTTCAGCGTCGCAGGTTCGAGGGAGCAGCTGGGCGCCTTTGCCGAAACGATCGAAATGTTCTTAACGGCCAAGAGCTTGGCAGCGCTGAAGGCGCGCATCAAGGAATTCAGGGACCTGCTGGAGTGGGAACCGCGTGTGGAGGTATCCGAGGAGCTGCGGAAACTGCTCAAGCGTTCCGCGGGGCTCTACGCAAACCTGTACGTAGCCTCCGCGTGTTTGCAAGCGGCGGGTGCGGTTTGCGCCATGGCGTCTGCCCCGTTCGTAACGCAGAATCGCGCTCTGACCGCGGCCCTGGTACCCACGATGCAGTTGCAGAACCAGTTGCTTGACGCCGGCGTGAACATGGTGTTACGCCAGCGCTGGCTGCGGATACTGTACCAAATTTCCCGGCTGTGGGCCGAGACTGGGGACTACGCACCCGAGCAGTTGGTCCAACTGTACCGAACCTCTCTGCCGGCCTGTTCCTTGTTTCTGTGCCCCGTCACCAAAGCGCCCAAAACCAAGGACCGCGAGGCCTTTTTGTTGCAAGGCGACGACGAGACAGCGCGCAAGAGGCTGGCGGTGTTCCCTGTGCTACCTGGCATAGGTTTGGCCGACAGATACGTGCGCTGCTACCGCTCCGTCGCCAGCGGGCTGGCAGTTCCAGCGGACTCTGGCGCGCAGTCCCACTACTTCTCGGGCAGACTCAATTTGTTGCGCAACCAGAAAACGGGCAGGCTGTTCATGCCCGTAATCGGATCGGCGGCGGCCTTGTATTTCGACGGGTCAGAGCCGCTGTTGCGTGGGCTGACGCTTGTCCGGCTCGCCAGCGACGCGTTGTGGACAATGAGCAAGCTCACGTGCCTGGAGGCCCAGGCCTCGGGGCGTTTGAAAGAGCTTCCCGCCAGCGTCGCGCTGGCAGACCAAGCGGGGCGGCCCGACTTCTTCGAGGCTGCGGAGCGCCTGTGTGTGCTGCCGCCCTCTATTATCAATGGCATGTGTTTCTGCCGGGAGTACACCCGTGCACTGCGCTTTCGGCTGGACGGCCGCTCGGTCCTAGTCAAGGGCGCCTTGCCCGGCAAATGGCGCCAAGAGGGCAAGTCCTACGCCCACCGCGAGGTCTCGTTGTTTGGGGCCACGCCGCTACAGGCGTGCCGCAGTACGGCAGAACAAGAAGAGGCCGTGCGCTTGGCGGGCGACGACGACGCGCGCGCCTGCCGGCCGACGGAAAGGACCGAAGCTTGCAAGGCCTTGCTGAGGGCCTGGTTGCAGGAGGAACGCTCCGTCAGAGTAGCGCTCGTGGTCGACGCCCTGGCCTGCTGGAAGGAGCTGGAGGAAGTCGACGCGAGGAAGTGCACGGACAATGGGACGGCGCAGCTCTTTGCCTTGTGCACGAGCTTGGGCCCACCGTCGACGACGACTATGACTGGTATTAATATTGGCGCGACTCCCGGCGTCGCCTGTGGGGGCGACGGCGTGGGAGCAGAGGGGGGAGGGGAGGGGAGGGGAGGAGGTCGGTCTCGATTAATCGCGGAGGGGAAAAAAAGGAGAAAGAAATTTGTGCAATTCAAGATATGTTTTTTGCTTGGATATATCCAAAAACAAGGTCATGACAGACAACAAGGTTTTCGCAAAGCTCGAACCCCTCCCAATCAAAGCTTTCAAGGAGGCTCTAGCAGCAGCCAAAAAGAAAGGGCCACCTGCTGGTACAGAGTCCGCGCGCCCAACAACACTTTTTTTATTCAGAAACAACATTCGCTTACTCTGGTGCCAAGTTTTCGCTGCAAATCAGGAAGACGACGAGCAGTATGTAAAGTTTGGGGACGGGCTCCGTGATGACGACGAAGACGAATGCACTCCACTAGAAATCAAGCCTGATGAATTTACCCGCGCCCTGCTTGAGATTGCATTTCGAGTCCGGTTTCGTGGGTATGACATAATCAAGTATCCTTACCGCGAGCATGATCCGCATCTGTTGCTCGCGTTTGCAAAGAACAGAGAAAGCGCGGGCCTTCGGTCATTCCATCAATCGCTGAAAGAACTCGCTACCAAAGGCAGCTGCTCGTTGTCTTTCCCTTCCTATCTGGAACCATCCCTAGCATATTATCCCCCAGAGAGCGGGGAAAGCCCGGCTGGTGTTTATCTGAGGCTTGGCGCAAGAGAGCAACGCGCAGTAAGTCAGCGAGGCATAAAGGTCGCTTTGCGCGACGAGCTTAAAATGGAAGAAGTCGGAGACGTCGTGCTCGAAACCATGTACAAAACCCTAACAAACGTGCATGGCCATCAGCCCAGGATTTCTATTCCCGCGTCAATCTCCCAAAATGCACCTCCCTCGAAGAAGCCGGTGCAAAAACTTTTGCTGGAGCAACTACGGTTGGCAGCAGACAAAAAAGAATTTAAATATCAACTGCCTCGGACACTACGTCGGCACACTGTTCCCGAGCCGGTGAACCTAGGCGGGACTAAAAGAAAGGCTGCGGCGCTCGAGGACAGGGTTTTTCACGAGCTGGAGGCCAAAATGCGGGCAGAGTTTAAGGAGGCGTTGGATGCGCAGGCCTCCCACTTTCAAGCCCAGATCGAGAAGATAAGCTCTGGACAGGACAAGAGAACGGACATATTCGAAGGCAAACTAGAAAGGCTCTTAACGAAGCTCAAAGAGGCAGTGGATGAAGCGAGAGATGAAGGTAAGTCAAGTCGGAAGCGTAAGTGACCAACAGAGTCAAGGACTCTGTTGGCTCATGTGCCTCATGCTTTTTTGAACTTAGGGCGCAAAAAGAAAACAAGCCTGGTTCTGAATTTATTAAAATTCTCTTTTTCCTGGGCTCGTGACCTGCACTTCTCCGTCGATTCGCCAGTTAGCGGGCACGACCTCATGACAAGACGTCGGGACTTGGTCCAAGAACAGGGTTGCTCTGCGCGCACTCAATCCTTCGGGCAGCTCAATCTTCTCGAGCTTGGGGGAATGAGTTATCAATATATCTATCTCGTCCAGCTGCTGCCTTAGCCCGCCCCTGCCCCTCACAAACAAGTGCTGTAAACAGATTTCTCTTAACTCCGGGCAGTGCTGGATGGACAGCCTGAGGTTCGGCAGCGCCGTGTTCGACGTGCTGCCAGCTCTCGGCGGCTGGCCTTGGGCGGCCCTGACCTGTCCCTTGTGTTCTGCCCCTTCGTCGGTGTCCATGCGCACAAGGCCGGCGCAGTTGGCAACGCGAATGTCAACTATACAGTAGGGCTTCGTCCGGGCTTGTGGTGATAGCGGTGTCCAAACAGTAGCCAGGGACAGGTCAGGCCCGCCCAACGTGATTTGCTTCAGCAGTGCACAATCGTAGACGTTCACTCTGTAGCGGCCTTTGTTAGCAAGCCAGCCGGCGGGCAGCCGGAGCTTTTCGAGGCTGGCTAAGGACACAGCACTAACAGAGAGCCCCCTGTACTTAAGTTGTTCTGGGAGTTCTAGCTCCGATAGCTGGCCGCAATCGGTAAGGATCGCGGAGAATGAACGGATCCTAACACAGGCAAGGCTCACCCCGACGCGCCGGAGCTTCGGTAACTGCTTCAAAGACGTATAAACAGTGCCTAGCGACTCGCCGCCTAGATCCAACTTCGTTTCTTGCACGCCGCCCCTAAACACCCTTAACTCTAGGCCTGTGAGCGGCACACTCCCTGGCTGGGTGCTGCGGCGAATGCAAAGTTTCTTGGCGGGGTAGTCGCGCACTGTAACGCGCGCCCGCCCCCCTACAGCCACAAGCAACTCATCTACGGCTGGAAATGATCCCCGGGCAGACACGCACAGATTTAGGGTCCGAGGAAACGGCGTGGATGCCTCTACACGCTTCAATTTGGGGCAATTGCTGATTATCAGCTTGAGCGCGCGTCTGTGGCGTGCGCCTTCTGTGTCAGTAGGACACATGGTGAAAATAAACGTGTGAAGCTCTTTGCCGCTTTCCACGTAAAATTTGGCCGCCCCCCGGGGCGTCACCCTGGTTTTGAGAAGGCGGAAGTCGCTCACCCTGTCGTTACAAATCATAAAGATCTCCTTCCTTGTTAGCGAAAACGTTAGGTTGTGCAAGCACAGATGCTCTATGCTCACGAAGGGCCATACATCAGAGCTAAAAGGAAAGAAACTACTTTCGCGCGGAGTCAGGACCGTGAACTTTCGGCGCGGGTCAACACCCGCGCTGCCCGCCGCTAGGACTAGGCTTGGGAGGACTCGGTTGTAACAACCGCCCCGGATGAGCGCGACCGTCTTGGCCAGTAACCTCCAGTACACATCTGGAGTCATTCTGTTATAAGCATCAGAACCGGGCGCCGGAGACCACAGGGGGCTGAATCTGATGTGGATAGTCGCGTCCCGGCGGTAACTTTGCGCGGCGCTTACCATCTCTTTCAGCACTCGGCGATTCACCTCGTCCGCGCAAAGGTACGCTAGCACATCGCTGGGCCGCGCGACTTTGGACTCTTTCGACTCTGGCCGGCGGTATTCGCTGGGCCAGGCTGCTTGAAACAGTGGTATTTCATCAATTCCCAGAAACGACCGGATTACAGCGCTAGAGTCCGCGCTAGGTAACTTAAATTCCTTGGGCATTGTTCTCGGCCCTTTACAAGAGAGAGAAAGCCCAGCCCGCTAGCCCGGGCTGGACGAGAGAGAGAGAGAAGGGGGGGTGGAGGGGGTGGATGCCTCCCTCTTCCCCCCCCATTCTTTTCGCCTCTTGCGCCTGTGGATCAGGCGCGACCAAGAAAAAAAGAGATACTTTTTTTGTATTAGTTAAGGATCGATGACCCGCACTTCTCGAGTTTTTAATAAAAAGAAATATACTTTCTCGTGGGCTCGGGGGGCAGCATGCCCCCCGGCGCAAACGCATTCTGCTGCTGCTCTGCGGTCCAGTCTTGGTGCGGCAAAAGCCCCAAGAAAAAGGCATTGTCCTCCAACGAAAGCGCGCCGGCGGGGCGCCGGCACGTGGCTGCCAACACCTGTGCCAACACCCGTGGTAGCAACTGGAAGCCTTGGCACAACGTCTTCATAGTCGTGGGGCTTATGGCGCAACACGTGACTTCCAGGCTCACGCGCGAAAGCTTTTCCTCGACCTCCGGCTCCGACAATCTGGGACACAACCCGCGCAGCATTAGGTCCGTCCTGGTCGTGTGATCTCTGAGATACAATTTGTCGTTGTCACCATAGCGGTTGTTCTGCGCCTCTGTCAGCACAGCCAGCTGAGCTAACCCACCCAAGTCCACCGGCTCATAAGCCTGCCCAGGCCCAAACGCCGCCGGGCTCTTACTCTCTTCTTTTTCTTCTTGCGGTTGTGCCGCCACCTTTTCTCATCTAGAGCACTTTCCACACAAAACACAAAATCTCTCTTTCTTTTTTCGCTAGGAGTTTCTAGTTCTAGCCATGATCACCACTAAAACGAGTGCGCAAAAAGGAAAAGAAAAACAAGGGGGGGGGGCCCCCCCCCCCCACACACAACACGCGCACGTGCGACCAACGGGGGGGGGCGCCCCCCCCCCCTGTTGCACGAGGAGAACAAAGGTCAGACACTTTGCCCATACCACAATTTGCTGATTTTCGTCTTCGGGAGGGGGGGGTGGCCCTCAACTCCTTTTATTTTTTTCTTATCCACCTCTCTGCAATCCATGCATCTCTCATCTCCCCCCCCCCCCCTCTGTCTCTTTCTCCTCTTGCTGTTAGCCATGTCACGTTCCAAGCCCAAACGGACAGCTGCTGCTCCCGACGGCGATGACGCCTCGTCCACCCTCGACCCCGGCGGACAAACTGGAGGCGTGATGGTGCTGGGTGGTTTGGGACCAGGCAACAACTCGGCCGAAGTGTTTGACGGGCACAAGTGGAGCCTGTCGCAGCTCGGTCTGCCTACAGGCAGAGCTGACCAGCTCTTGGTGACCAGTAGGAGGCAAGCTGTTTTGCGTTGGTGGCATCGAGGGCCACCTTCCCACTAAGGAACCAGGCCCGTTTGACTATGTCCCGTCGCGCCTTGTCGAGTGCTACGACTTGTATTACCGCAGCTGGGAAATCAGAACGACCCTGCCCTGGGCGTACGAGGATCTCACAGGCGTGGCCCTTGACGGTTTGCTCTATGTGGTCACGGATAGTCCGCCCGGCAAAGCCTCGCTGTACGTCTACGACGAGGCTAAGAACGAGTGGCGAACGCTGAGCCCCCCTAACCGAGTTCGACGGGAAGCCCGCTTAGCTGCACTCGGCGGTGAGCTGTATCTCGTGGGTGGACGTACAGACGACAGGAGCTGCACGACGGTAGAGAAGTATTGCCCAAAGCAGAACAAGTGGTTCTTCGCCCCCAGCCTCAATCGACCCCGCCACGACCTGACGACGGCGGTTCTGGACAACTGTCTCTATGCCATAGGCGGGACTCTGTTTACCCCAACTCACGAGGAGTTGCTAGGTGTAGTCGAGCGCTTCGACCCCCGGACCCGCAAGTGGAGGTCGGTGGCGAGCTTGGGTGAAGCACGCACCGGCGCTTCTGCCTTTGTCTACCGACAGCAGCTGTACGTGGCGGGCGGCAGCGGCGATTGGGGCGACTCTGCGCTCGCCTTGGTGGAAAGCTACATGGCAGCAAAGGACCGCTGGGAACCACAAGCGTCCCTAAATTACGCAAGACTCAACGCCGGCTGTGTACTTTTGTCTACCCCTGCGCCCTTGGCACCAGCCACCAAGCGCGCACGTACAGCCCTTTCCCCGCCGACGAGAAAAAATAAATAAAACCCTTTTTACCCTCTCACAAAGACACCAAAGAAAAAGTTTTTTTTAATTAATACAATCTGCGTGGAACCCTCACACAACACCGAGGCTTTGTATTTAATTTTAAAAAATTATACTTTCTCAACACAAAAGCAACACAAAGTCCAGAAGATCACCCCTCAAAATAAAGAAGAGTTTTTATAACCTCCTCGGTCTTTCTGCCAAGAAAGGGGTCCCAGCAAATTATCGCCTGCGAGGCACGCAGCACGCGCTCGAAAGCATTCCTGTTCTGATCCCACCGCGGGTGTCGAACACACTCATCCATAAACATGCTGCTGAGCAATTCTTCGCTCTCGTTCAAAACTACCAGCTGGAAGGGGGCAACGTCCCCCCCCAGCAGCTGGTGCAGATTGTTAATCTCTGAACAAAGCTTGTCACTCCGCCTCGTCGCCGCTCCGCACTTATCCACCTGCACGCGGTGGGGCTCCAGGTGTTTCCGTAGGCGAGCATACATCACCTTCCCCGTCCGCCCCGAGCTGATTACGAGGACGCGCAGGGGCGCTTTAAACAGCCCCTGCAGCGCCCGCCGCTCCTTGACACTGTAGGCCGCCCGGACCGCCTCGCAATCGACACCCTGCAGAGCTAAAATCAGGTTCGCCAGCGCATACTTCTTCCCCGTGCCCCAGGCGCTGCGCACAAGCGACAGCCGTGTGGCCTTGCTCAGCAAGTAAGGCTTCACGTAGCGATCGTTGCCGCTGGTGAAGGACGGGATCTTCAACTCCTCCTCCTTCTCTTGCGCCTCCTCTTGCCCCTGCTCGCGCGCGCGTGGGACAGAATCTCTGGCGACGCTGCTCATTTTCCTCGCTTTTCTGAAAACGTCCCCCGACACGCAGGGGAGCCGCCGTGTGTGGCGCGGGGGTTGGTGTGTGATGGGCGGGGCGCCCCCCCCTCCCCCTTCCACCCGCCCTTTCACGCAAAACTGTCTCCCCCTCCCCTCCCCTTCCCCCTCTCTCCGCTCCCCTCCCTTCCCCCCCCCCTCTCTCGTCCCTTCCCAATCCGCTCGCGGGCAAAGCTGGGAGAGTTGGGAGCGGGGGGGGGGGGGGGGTGGGCGGGAGGGAGAGGGGTGCGCACGTAAGGGTGGGGGGGTGCCTTACGGCTTATACATAACTAGCACAAAAAAACCACAGAAAAAGGACGCGAGCTTTCTGCCACGAGGCGCGCCGACACGAAGCGAGGGGGGCGGACGCGTGCAAAAGTGAGGGAGAAAACAGCTCCCCTCCCCCCCCCCCCCATGTCTGCCCACGGAGCGGTGCGACCGTCTCGCGTCGTCACGATCACGCGCAATCTGCCCAAACCAATCCAACTCTTCGAATCGAGCGGCAAGGGCTCGTTCCCGGGAGAGGCCTGCTTTGCCAAGGGCAAAGAGCTTCAGCACACCTTTTTCTATAAACTGAACTTGCCCCCCGGCCCCGACTCGCAGGGCAGGGCCCAGCAAGCCGAGCGCCACCTGTTTGGTTCCTGCCCCGACGCCCAAACCTTTTATCGCGAGATTTACAGCTGCTTCAACGGGATGGAGCGCAGCTTCTTTTCCATCATCACCGACTCGTGCTCACTCTACCTGGACCTGGAATGGTATTCGCAGGGTGACGCGCCCGACGCAGAGTCCCCCCAGCGCCTGCACGCACTCCGGGACGCTGTAGGCCTCGCTCTCGCCGGGCTGGGGCTTGCACCCTCGGCCGCCGACGACATGCACAGCCACGACTTTGGGCGCACGTGCCCCCCGAACGTAAACAACCCAGGCTGCTGGTATAAAAACTCGTTCCACGTCGCCTTCCCCAACGTCGTCTTCCAGTCGGTGCACGACGCAGGCGACTTTGTCCAGCAGTGGCTGCTCAGGGTCCAGGACCCCGCTCCCGCGGCCCCGCCCGAGCTGGGGAGCCTCGTGGCTTCCAGGCTCCGCTTCGACGCCTCCTCGCCGCTCTACAAACACACCAAAAACAGCGGCAACATCATCGACCCCAGCGTCTATTCCAAAAGGCGCTGCTGGCGAATCCCGGGATCTCAGAAGATACAAGACCTCACGCGAGCGGGAGCAACTCCTCTCCCTCTGCCCAGCTACGAAGAATTTCGCACACACTGCCCAAGCCACTCTCCGCGCGGTCCCGCCACCGTCACCGTGCTCCCCTCCCCGCCGCAGCCTGCGCCGGGGCGCCGAACCGCCCGCGGCGGCGCGCGTGAAGGCGGGCTGGCCCGCGCCCCGCCGCCGGCCGTCATCTCCAACCACCAACGCGCCATCCTCAGCAAACTGGACCTCATCCTCAAGGGCTGGGGCGACAGAACGTCCACACTGTCCTTGGAGCCCGACAGAAAGTCGGGCTCTCTCTTCTTTATTGTGCGCACGGCCCGCGACAGGCGCGGGCGCCTGTGCCTCGTCCAAGAGGCGCGCCGCCAACGACGCCGCGCCAGACAACAGAACCAGCCCGTGGACGACGACGAGGAGGACGAGGGGGTAGGCATTACTGCTGTTGTGAACGATACATCCATGTATCACAAAAGCAATAATGCGTACATGTTTCTGGGCGCCGGAGGCAATATCTTCTACGGGTGCCACGGGACGCGCTGCCGCTGCGTCCACGACCGCTCGAAAACGACCCTAGTGGGGAATCTGCTCGAACCCTGGACCGGCGCGCCCGCCGGCGCGCCTGCGCCTGCACCTCCCCCCGCCCCGTGGGCCAGCCGTCTGGGAAGGCATGCGCCCCGCGCCGAGGACGCCGCGAGCGACGTTGACGACGACGAAGACAAAGGGGAAGAACGACCCATCTTCGTCGAAGCCAAGAACGAAGACAGGGGCTGGGAGGGGAGGCGCGTGAGCTCACGGACACCGAGCGCACTGCGCTCGTCCAAGAGCTCCTGCCCCGCTTGGTTTCTTCGAGCTTCAGCGAGCTCCAGAGCTTTTTGGAAGAGGCCGGCTGGCCCGCAGCCGCCACGTCGAGGTTGCAACAGGTGGTGGTTTCCGGGTCGCGCAAGGTCCCGGCTGAGCAGAAGCAGCGCAGGCGCAAGCGGCGACGGGCGCGGGGCCCACCAGCCAAAAACCCGGAGCCCCCCCCCTCCGAGGGAGGGGAATCCGCCTCTGACAAAGAAGGCGGGGACAGCCCTAATGACGACGATGACGATGACGAAAAGCAAGAAAGCAAGGCCAAGGGCCGCGCCGCAACGTCCGTGCGATACCACCGCACGGACGAATTCTTAGTACCCTGCCCAGATTGTCCCGGGGAGGACACGTGCGGCCAGCTCCGCATCGTCATGGATCTACAAGCGTGGTGGCTGCAGGTCTGTTCCTTGTGCACAGAGAGCAAGAAGGGCCAGCCCCCGCAGCCCCCCGCTGCCGCGGGGGAACATGCTCCCAGCCCCCCTCACAAGCGCCGTCGTCTGGCCGAAGATGAGCCCGAACGCAACAGCAGCAGTAGCAGCAGCTCTGCCCCGCCTAGGGCGCGCGGCGCCTCTGCCCGCCCCTTGCGCGGCGGACGTCGTCGTCGCGCGCGACGGGCCGCGGTGCGCACGCTCTGCCGCCCGCCAGAACTGCCGGCCATCGCCAGGGCGCAGCAGATAGCAGACGCCGAGCTGCGCGGGGCGGGCGGCTACCGTCTGCTCCGCACGCCACCCGAACACCTAGAGTATTTCGGCGCAGAGCAATTCTATGAAGGGGCAGCTCTACCACGAAACGAACACAGGTACAATGACAGGTGGGTGCGCAAGCTCGCACTCCCGAAGAAGGCCCGCCTTGTCTTTCTCAAGGCGATGATGGGCTGTGCAAGACAGAAGCGTTGTTCAACTACTGTTGCGGTGAAGGGTATTAATCACGGAGGTACTTCACCGACGAAGAGATGGCAACGCTGGCCGCGCTGCGCGGGGCCGACGGTTCGTTCCGCGTGCTTATGATAGGGCCCCGCATTGCCTTCGACGTCCAGCTGTACCGGCGCCTGCAACAAGAACTAGCCAAACACGAAGTTTCGATCGAGTATTACAAGGACCGCCACGCGACGCGTGGAGCTTGTGACCCCGACTTTGTGGTGTACCAATATGAATCTCTGCATCACCTGGTAAACAAACGCCCGTTTGATTTAGTCGTCCTCGACGAAAGTGAGTCGACACTTTTCAATGTTACAGCTGCGTTGTGCAGGGGGGACCTCAACCAGAAAAATGCTCAAATGTTTGCTCACTTGCTGCGAAGCAGCAAGTGTGTGCTCGCCATGGATGCCTTTCTCAGCCAGAAAAGTGTGGAGGTCTTGGGGACACTACTGAGCACATGCACCGCCGCTGAGCTGGCACTCGGCGGCGGCCAGGCAACGCCTGAAAACACATTTCACATCGTGAACACCTACGCGGCGCACATGTACCGCCGCTGTTTCTTGCACCGCAGCCACAACAGCATAAAACGCTCTCTTATGCTATCCCTTTGCCGAGGCCAGCGTGTGGCCCTGCCATTGGGCTCCAAAAAGCAGGGCTCGGCGCTCAAGCGCTTTCTGGAGTCCAAGTTTCCGGGCATACGCATTCTTTTTTATTACCAGGGCAGCCCGCGGTTGTCTGACTTTGCTTGCAGCAACGAACAGCTGGTCCATGAGTGGGCCAAATATGATGTGGTGATGTGGACATCAGTGCTAACAGTGGGAGTGGATATATCTTGCGACCACTTTGACGTCATGTTTAGCCTCCTGAACAACCCCCATATTCCGCTCCTGCACTACATGCAGATGGCTGGGCGTGTGCGGCAGCTTAGGCAAATGCAATGGCACCTGTACGTCTCCCACCCGCGCGCCGATCACGGGCGGGGGCCCGACACGCTCGCCCAGATACGCCAGTCACTCAACAGGGAGGTGGACCACACAGTCTCAGTCGAGCTCGCCTTTGGCGTAGACAGCTCCTGCTCCTATTTGGCATCCATCCAAACACCGGACGGGCGCATGCAGTGGGCCAGGGCCGACCCCTGGGAAGCACAGTGCGCGTCTTTCAACACGCTCAGCACCGCGTTCTCGCGCCGGCGCGCTCTTCGCGAACTATTCTGGTACCTGCGGGAAATGACTTCAGATATCGTTCAGGTAGACTACAGCGCCATCCGACTCCCACCCCGCGCACAAAGACATGACTACCTCCGCGATTACCACGACCAGGAACGAGCCCTCTCGCGCAACGAGAACAAGGCCCTACGCGCAGCGCACGCTGCGGCGCGTGCCGAGAGCAAAGTTCAAACTCAGGAGCAGCGGGCGAGCCGCCAGGAATGCCTGGCAAGCCGCGTACAGGTCGAGGAGGCCGTAATAGCAGCCTACGCATCCCGCCGAATGGCGGAGGACCAAGACTCCGAACAAGAGGGCGCCCAGGAGCAGGAGGCGGAGTCTGTGCAGCCCCATCCTGAATTAGAGCCACCGCCGCCTAGCTGGGATGAGATTGTTCAGGAAGCCAAGCGTCTTCATAGCGGAGTCTGCAATGAGGAAGAACGCGCTCTGGCAACACAAAAACCCGTGCTGGCGCAGGAAAAGCGCAAAGACCGGACAGCTCTCTTTACCTTTGCTGCCACGTTCCCAACTTTGCAACCTTCCTGGACAACAGTCACCGAGTGCCTGTCCAAGGACTTCTCGCGCTTGTACCTCTGGCTCAAACTTCTCAGCGAACATACCCTTTCCGAGGTCTACGCGCAAGAGTTCAAGCCCGGGACTTTCGTAGCTTTATTCGACAGTCAAAAGGTCACGCTCCCTGCTCTGGCGGCAGTAGCCTCTTTTCTAACCGCTCTGAAGTGCAGCTTCCACAGAGACCAGCGGGTTCTGCAGTTCGAAACCCTGAATATCGACGCCAAGCAGCTCACGCAGTCTCTGCGCGCTCTCCGCGCTGGCTGTCGCGTTGCGCGGGAAAAGTGGGTCCCTAGCACACACGTCCTAGCCGTACTAGAAGACGAAAACCAAGTGCTCTCTCTGCAGGCAGCTCTAGCTGCTAGCAAGGATGTCATGCCCCTGCTTCTTCCGTGCAAACTAGTGCGAACCCCAAACCCTGATCGACCTGACGGAAAGTTCAAACAGGGGGGTCAAACCTTCTCGGCATACGAAATCGTACCCGACACGTTCCAGGGACAGACTGCCTGGGAGATCGCAGAGGCATGCACTCTCGCGACCCAACCCCCGCGGGCGAGTACACAAACTAAAAAAACGCGCACAAAGGAAAAGTCACATAAAAATTCGTTTGTGATAATACACACATATCTAGCGTCCCCTTTCCTCGCTCATTAAAATTTTTACTCTCCAGCCTAGGCCTGTGCTTTGCGCGACCCTTGTGCCCCTGAGAGAACGCCCCTCCCCCCTGGGGGCTAGTGCCCTTTTCCTGATGGGGGGGCCACTGCCTTTTTCCGGTGGGCTACTGCCCCTTTTCGGCCGTATCACTCACACACCACCACTCACCGGAAAACATCTGGGTCCAGGCCTGACCAAAAAACGCTGTTTGTATATAAGCTCTACTACCCCTTTTCTGCTACTTAGGGGCACGGGGGTGGCGCCGAGAGCCCATAGAAAAACCGCCACCGGTGGCGGTGGGGGGCTACAGCCTTTTTTCCGGTGGGCTACTGCCCTTTTCGGCCGTATCACTCACACACCACCGCTCACCGGAAAACATCTGGGTCCAGGCCTGACCAAAAAACGCTGTTTGTATATAAGCTCTACTACCCCTTTTCTGCTACTTAGGGGCACGGGGTGGCGCGAGAGCCATAGAAAAACCGCCACGGTGGCGGTGGGGGCTACAGCCTTTTTTCCGGTGGCTACTGCCCCTTTTCGGCCGTATCACTCACACACCACTGCTCACCGGAAAATATCTGGGTCCAGGCCTGACCAAAAAACGCTGTTTGTATAAAACTCTCTCGCTCTCATTCATTGTCTGTTGTTTTTGCCGCCTAGGGACCCCCCCTCCTCACAATTTGCGCAGTGGCCTGGGGGAAAAAGCTGCTGAAATCGCAGCAGCTCCCGCCCCCAGTTTAGAACGCGCACCTCTGGCGCACCATCCTGCTGCCGTGGACTGAAAGGAGTTGCAGGGGGGGGGCGTGCTCCCGCGGAAGCCCCAGCCCTGCTCCCCAGCCCCCCCCCCGCACAAGCGCCAGCGTCTGGGCCAAGAAGACGACGACGACGAGACCGAACACAAAAACAGCAACACTAGCAGCAGCAGTAGTAGTAGCAGCAGTAGCAGCAGCGGGGCACGCCCCGCTGCCGCGGGCTGGAAGGGGGGGCGCGGGGGGCATGCTCCCTGGCGCGTCAAGGGCGAGGACGGGACCATGCACTGGGAGGTCTCGGAACCCTGGGTTGCGCAATGCGCGTCCTACAACACACTCCAGTACTCTTTCGCGCGCCGGCGTGCCCTCCGCGAGCTCTTCTGGTACCTGCGCGATATGGGTCATGACATCACCCAGGTGGACTACAGCTCCATCCGGCTCCCTCCCGTCTCACAAAGGCATGACTACCTCCGCGCCAGAAACGACCAGGAGCGCAACATTCCCCGCGACGAGAAAAAGGCGCTGCGCGAAGCGCATTCGACCGCGCGTGCCGAAGCAAAGGAGCACACTCGCGAGCAGCGCGAGAGCCGTCGGGAACGTCTGGCAGCGCGCGCACAGGTGGAAGAGGGGGAGTCTGCGGAGCCTCAGCTTGCAGAAGAGACCCCGCCGCCTAGCTGGGGCGAGATTGTGCAGGAAGCCAAACGCCTTCAGAGCGGAGTCCTCAACGAGGAGGAACGCGCGCTGGTCGCCCAGAAACCCACGCTGGCACAGCCAGCGTGCGCAAAGACCGAACTGCCCTCTTCACCTTTGCTGCTACCTTCCCCACCCTACAACCTTCCTGGGCGACTGTCAGCGAGTGCCTTGCCAAGGATTTCTCGCGCCGATACACCTGGTTTTAAGCTGCTTTGTGATTACACCCTAGATGATATCTATGCGCAGGAGTTTAAGCCAGGGAATTTCGTGTCCCTATTTGATGGCCAAAAAGTCAAGCTTCCCGCCCTAGCAG
The DNA here is from genome assembly GCA_019918135.1 of Paulinella micropora. Taxonomy (NCBI): domain Eukaryota; phylum Cercozoa; class Imbricatea; order Euglyphida; family Paulinellidae; genus Paulinella; species Paulinella micropora. The sequence goes on along the minus strand of WBZZ01003120.1, from coordinate 234 downwards.
CAGTAGCCTCTTTCCTAAACGCCCTGAAGTGCAGCCTCCACAAAGACCATCGGGTTCTGCAGCTTGAAACCTGGGAAATCGACGCCAAGCAGCTCACTCAGTCCCTGCGCGCACTCCGCGCAGGCTGTCGCGTCGCGCGGGAAAAGTGGCACCCAAGTGCACACGTGCTAGCAGCCCTCGAAGACGAAAGCAAGGTGCTGTCTCTGCAGGCAGCCCTCTCTGCTACTCCCATGC
>WBZZ01003119.1:82500-87353 GCA_019918135.1 Paulinella micropora | reverse complement strand
ATCTACCCGCCGGTACCGTCGAGGCGGCGGTGCCATCTGCCATATAGCGCCGCTCGCCTTATGTTGAAGCGCCGACCCGTGTGCCAGGTTTGGGGAGGAAGGATGAGGCGCAGCTAAGATAGCCTCTCCACGTGGTTCAGGAATTCCGTCATATACGCGAGCCCTCATCCTCCCATCCTGGGACATCGGGCCAGAGCCCGTCGAAGAGGCATTCCCACGGGGATTGTCCAGGTCTTCGGCGATTCTACCTTGTCCCATAAGGGCCACAGTGGTAGCTCCGTGCTTCGCGTATTTGTAATCCATTGAGAGTAGTAGACGGCCAATGTCGCTGGCCATCACCGCCGCGCCTCTTTACGCCGAGGAAAGCGCCCGTCCATGCAAATAGCATCGGCGGTATCTGCAACACACACTACATGCATTTCCGCCGGTGTCACTGGACGCTGCCGCGTCGCTTCGTGCCCTTCGGCGCCCGCCAGCACCCCCAGCGCCGCCAGAACCTGCCTCACGCACTACACACACTCTCCATCGCATCGCCAACGCCTCTACTCTCATGCCTTATGGACTTTCAGCTGCTCCTAACAATACACATCATGAGGTACGGGTGTCCCCGAGTGGAGCCAGATCGGACGGCGTGCCGCTGAAACTCCTTCCCCCACGTGGGTATAGAAGGCGCGAACCTAGCGGTACCTATAGGGTCTTACAGACAAGTATAGTAATCCCAGCCGAAGCTGCTCAGTTAGAAATGCAACGGTGGAGGGTGTGAATGCATGGGGCAAGGCACGGCAACGCAGCAAGGCACTGGCAAGGCATCGGGACCGACTGAAGCCCCTCTCCAACGTGCGCTCATCATGTGTTCCAGTTAGGCAACCCCGAAGAAGCGAAGATAGGGAGGAGACAAAACCCAGATAGGATGAAGATAGGATTAACATGAAGCCGAAATGGAGCCGAGTTGGAACAGGTCAACTCAGCCCCATCTCGGCTCAATGTGAATCCTATCTTCAACCCATCTCGGTACTGTTTCCTCCGAATGCTCACCTCAACAAGATCACCAAACCGGAACTGGAAGCCCCCAGGCATTTACTCGGCAGGAAATTCGGCGAAAATGGGCTAACCAGGAAACCAGACCCAAACCAACAGCCAAGAAAAACGAGCCAACCAACAATCCAACAGACAACCCCACAACCTGCCTGGCCAAACCCCTACCGAGTAAATGCCCAGTTGAGAGTTGCGCATATCCCGGTGACCGCCCTCCCCAAGCGGTCACCTTCGTGGGGAGAGGCCCAACCACCTCCTCTTCCCATGGAGTGCCATCTTGTGCACCCCTCCAGAATAATAATGATAATAATAATAATAATAATAATAATAATAATAATAATAATAATAATAATAATAATAATAATAATAATAATAATAATGTATCTCCTGCCAATTGCTGAGCCAAAAGGCCATGTGCATCCAGTCCTCCATTCCATAAGGAAAGTCTCCACACCAATCGGTGGAATAAAGGAAGTGACGGCATAGAACATTACTCTAGGAGCTTTATACCAATCAGCCCATTGAAAAGGACCAATGGCCTATGTACTCCCTAATAATAATAATAATAATAATAATAATAATAATAATAATAATAATAATAATAATAATAATAATAATAATAATAATAATAATAGTAATAGTGTTTCTCAGTCAATAACGAATGCATTTCTGCACATGTGCCTCCATCGTCTCACCCGCGAGGGGAGTACGAAGATTTGACGATAGGCTCTACTGACACCCCCGCAAGGCAGCTCCAAGCCTTCCAGACAGACCAATACTTTCAAAGAAAATATCCTTTGAAAATACTGGCACCGACGGGAATCGAACTGGCGACAGGTCCCAGATGGTAGACCTTAACCACTGGGCTATCGCGGTGCCACAATAATAATAATAGTAGTAGTAGTAATAATAATAATAATAATAATAATAATAATAATAATAATAATAATAATAATAATAATAATAGTGCTTCTCTGTCAATGGCTGATGCATTTCTGCACATGCGCCTCCCTCGTCTCACCCGTGAGGGGAGTACGAAGAATTGACGATAAGCTCTAATGACACCCCCGCAAGGGCAGTTCCAACACTTCCAGACGGGCCGGTATGTTCAATGAAAATACTGGTCCAGACGGATCGGTATGTTCAATGAAAATACTGGTGGCACCGACGGGAATCGAACTGGCGACAGGGCCCAGATGGTAGAACTTGACCACTGGGCCATCACGGTGTCCAAATAATAATAATAATAATAATAATAATAATAATAATAACAATAATAACAATAATGATAATAATGATAATAATAATAATAATAATAATAATAATAATAATAATAATAATAATAATAATAATAATAGTGCTTCTCTGTCAATGGCTGATGCATTTCTGCACATGCGCCTCCATCGTCTCACCCGTGAGGGGAGTACGAAGAATTGACGATAAGCTCTAATGACACCCCCGCAAGGGCAGTTCCAACACTTCCAGACGGGCCGGTATGTTCAATGAAAATACTGGTCCAGAAATAGACCGGTATGTTCAATGAAAATACTGGTGGCACCGACGGGAATCGAACTGGCGACAGGGCCCAGATGGTAGAACTTGACCACTGGGCTATCACGGTGTCCAAATAATAATAATAATAATAATAATAATAATAATAATAATAATAATAATAATACTATATCTGAGGCGTACTGATGCAGCTAATGGCATATCCTTAACGGACATAAGCCTCCAATACCCTTGTTCGAGGTCCTCCACCCCCCCGTGTCAGTCTCTCGCCTGATGATCGGGGCCACCGATGGAGCTCCTGAGGGCAAGACTGCACTAAGCCGAGGTTATTCCGCAGTCCCAGCAACCTCTTGCAAGACGTCACCGAATGTGCAAGTGCATACACCAAGCGCGGTTGCTAGAGCTGCCTCGAAACCCCACCCATAACAATCTGGTGTCTGCTGGGTCCTGGGCTATCAACCAGCATATGCGGAGTTTAAGATCTTTTACGCGCGCAACGACCCTCCTCCCCAGCATCTACCACCAAAGGGTTATGAGTTGGCGTCACAGTTTAACGCCTTGAGGCCATTGGGCTGTATAATAATAATAATAATAATAATAATAATAATAATAATAATAATAATAATAATAATAATAATAATAATAATAATAATAATAATAATAATAATAATAATAATAATAATAATAATAATAATAATAATAATAATAATAATAATAATAATAATAATAATAATAATAATAATAATAATAATAATAATAATAATAATAATAATAATAGGCTTCCTCAGACTATAGCATCAGATCCAGATCCTGGACATGTGCCTCCATTGGGTCACCGGGGTCAGCCGATCCCAACGCATTGTCAGAACACCAAACAGACATAGCAGCAACAGCAACAGCAGGGGCAGATGGGGGCTGTGAAGTGCATGAAGAGCTAGATGCGAGAGTGTTAGCTGAAGAGAAGAACTCGGAGACACTACGTTGCGCTCCCGAACCCCTCTCTCTAGCCAGGACGTCCACACTGCGCGGACGGCCGCGCCGCGCAACATCAACGTCACTTGGGGGAGAGGGTGGGACAGAAGCTGATGGAACCTCAGTGAAGTCAATCACCTCCTCGCCCCCATCCTCCACCCCAAGCTCCTCCCTTTTACCCTCCCTAGCAGACTAACACTCAGACACATATGATCCAAACAACACATCCAACTTTGGAGGGGGACGCAACGCTGTAACCCCTAACAACGCAGCAAGCCTAAAGTTACTGCGGAAGCGCGACTTCCCCTGAAAAAGCTTACAAAACAATCGTGATTGATCCACAGGCGACATATCATCCCAACCCTGCCGCACAGAGCCCTCCCGCTCCCGCCCAAGCAACACATCCTCCACCACAACCTCACCACCTACGACCTCACCACCCTCCTCACTCCCTCCATCCCCCTCAGCACCCCCCACAGCCATGCCACCGAGCCTCTGCATACTCAGCAACAGCTGCTTACGTCTCCCCTCATGCATGGGGCAATCCCATAAGAAGTGCGCAAGGGACTCGTTGACATCATCATGACAACAGAAGCAGCGAGGGGACATGCCACTGACCAACTTGCTGCGGTACAAAATAATAATAATAATAATAATAATAATAATAATAATAATAATAATAATAATAATAATAATAATAATAATAATAATAATAATAATAATAATAATAATAATAATAATAATAATAATAATAATAATAATAATAATAATAATAATAATAATAATAATAATAATAATAATAATAATAATAATAATAATAATAATAATAATAATAATAATAATAATAATAATAATAATAATAATAATAATAATAATAATAATAATAATAATAATAATAGTAATAATAATAGTAATAATAATCATAATAATAACAATAGTCAGGATAAAGAAATAATAATAATAATAGTAATAACAATAATAATAATAATAATAATAATAATAATAATAATAATAATAATAAAAGAAAAAATACACATAATAGTTATAAAAATAATAAAAGTAATAAAAATAATAAAAATAATAAAAATAAAGAAAATAATAAGGAGCATATAAAATATATGATAAATATAAAGATATAAATATGAAAAGATGGAAAAAGAGGGTGAACCTTGCTTACGGTAAAAGGGAGAGAACGAGAGAGAGAGAGAGAGAGAGAGAGAGAGAGAGAAAGAGAGAAGAAGAAGAAGAAGAAGAAGAAGAAGAAGAAGAAGAAGAAGAAGAAGAAGAAGAAGAAAGAGATAGAAAGAAAGGATGAGAAGAGACGAACTCCCGCA
>WBZZ01003119.1:75000-77500 GCA_019918135.1 Paulinella micropora | reverse complement strand
CCTTATGAATGTGGATGCATGATTTGTGACAAAATGAGGTATGGTGTGATCAGTTAAGAAGAAATGCCACAAGGCAGGCGCCACAACAAATTCCATACCTTCTATCATTCCACTCTCACCATTAACCTTCACTTCGACCGCAGCAGCAACACAATTTAAATCAAACCTTTCCTCTTCCAAACAGCGAGAGATAAGTTTTCACAGTCAATCATATTCACTTCTTTTTCTACTTCATCAAACTTTTTGTACACAGGTTTCCCAGTCATACAAAAAAGACAATCACCCCACGCACCTTGATATATGCCTATATCATTATAAACAAGAGCAGGGACAGAAGTAGAAAGATTGTGAATAGCAACAGAAATTGAGTGTGCTACAAACGACCCGGCACAGATGAAATTTGATTTCAGTTGTAAAACTACAATTTCAAGCGTACTAGATTTCATGGACCCTGATATAGCTGCCTCCACGCGTGGCCACAGCGCTTCGCCCGCTTGCCTGCTTACTAGCCATTTCGAATCTCTCTTCTCGCTTTCCTCCTGACAATCATAATAAAACATACATACATGATTTTTTTTCATAGTACTATCTAACTTAATTATTAATTCATTTATATGCAATGCTACAATGGATATACTTACGCGCGCTGCTTTCTCGGTTGCTAGTAATTCTTCCTTTTGTTCCTCTTGCTTCTGCGCCATGCGCGCTTCATACTCCCGTATAGCTTGCGGTGTAACTTGAGCACGGTAGTCGTAGTCTGCAAAACCTTGCAAGCGCACAAGATTGTCCTGAGGATCCATCTACTTTTGAGATAAAGCCAGTTCAGATAAAAACCTTTTCAAAAGCACCTGATTTAGCGATACGTTCGTGTTCATCAGCTATCACTTAAGTAATCAGGATTCTCTTCTCCCTCGCCGTTAAAAGTTGGATAAGCTCACTAATCGGGGTAGCTTCATGTAGCATGTGAATCTCACGCTTGACGCAGCTGTATACAGCGCGTTTGTACATGATGCCAATATGCCTGTCAATCGGTTGCGTGCTAGAGGTAAAGTTTGGAGGGCCAAGGACTTGCTTCCAGTTAGGTAGCCACAGTGTCCAGCAGTCCAAGGCCGAATCAGTAGTATGCGATCCCAAATTGTCTTCAAGTTGGATGCCAGTCAAGGTACCTCTACTAGCAAGAGCATCATGTATTTCTTTTGCACTTGTCTGTAGCCCGTACACATTTGTTTCACTATCTACCCAAACTTTCTTTTGAAAAGATACAACGACCCTGGGGTCCCAAAGATCCCTTTCCAGTTCAAAATCAAACGATCTTTGTCCTATCCAGTCTTGACCGGCACAAAAACTACCTGCTTCGAATACGATATGCGGTTTCGGAAGATTAGATAAGTCTGGTAATACCTGGCACGGGATCGTCAGATTTAAGGTACAAAACCTTTTTTCATCAGCCTCGCCTCCGATGCAGTCCCAGATTACGTCCTTCCCTTTATCATCTACAGTTCGGTCGGATCCTGATAATAACTCAATGGAAACTTGATCTCTATTGAGACAAGCCCATGGCGGAGCAAATCCATTGTCTGCATCATTCATCTGTGAACGTTGCAAAAGGTACATTTGCATGTGAAAGTCACCGATAGTATCCGCAGCGTTGTCTTTCCGGAGATGTTGCGAATGCAAAGTCGACCTCCAAATAGAGAAACCAAACCGGCGCAGAAACGCAGCGAACCACATATCAGAAAACTTGAAATTGCAATCACTGTTGGGCTGAAAGCAACCAGGATAATGATGTCGAAGAAGCTTTTCTGCTTTCTCATTCACCTGCCTTTGCTGGACCACAATACCACATGAACGACAACTCCTGATCCAAGCTGCAAGCCCGATCTCCATCAAAGGATACTCTCCGTCCCTGCCGGACACATCGTATTTTGTGCGCTCGATTCTACCCGCAGCTGTCATCAATTTTTCCTTACTAGCAATCATCTTCCGCACATTAGATAGTGAGTAAGATGCTCGGTCAAAGGTTTTCATGATGAAGTTTGCAGTTCCCGACACATTGAATTCACCATTAGGTAACTTGTTAGCTGGACTAAAATGAAACTGCAGCGCCTGCAATTTTTGATCCTTGGTAAGCCTGGGCTGGTTCATGTTATTTGACGTTTCGGTAGTTGTTTCACACATACTCTTATCTTCCGCTTCCAAATCGCAGGTGACAAAATTATGGTACCTGACTCTTCTTTCCAGAACAGTTTCAAGGGGCATTGATGAAGGAAGTCCGCACGCATGGAGTGCTGCACGTACTTCTGTGTCACTCATGCGGCTAGATGCAGCAGGCGACCATTCAGGGAGAAAAAGTGGAACCTCTACAGGTGCTTCTTCTTTATCGTGGACGTCAAGATGAGGCAACGGTTTAGAAAAGCCAAACACTGGTTTCTTACAAGAGCCAGGAGCTGCGCGACAACCGCAAGCATGGCTGCCTAAACCATGTGGTGTCTGAAACTCT
>WBZZ01003119.1:45000-70000 GCA_019918135.1 Paulinella micropora | reverse complement strand
GAGTGAAAGGCACCTGCATTTACACCAAAGACATGCAAGAATGTGTCGTGCATGTGATGATCGATCTGGTTGATGATGTTTGAGAAGATAGATGTGGGGATGGTGCGCATGAGATGAACAAGATAGCTGGGCAATGTTTTGGATGAAGTGTGGTATGCAATTTGATGTTCCATTATCTCATCTTTGAGAGCGTCAAAGACAGGTAAGATTTTGGGTAATACGTCCTTAGATATCTCGTTCATCATCTCTTGCTTCCATTCGTCGTCCTTGAAGTCGCCAATTACGCCCTTGAGCGTCTTCGTCCACCCGTGCTTGATTAGTTTCCCATGTTCCGTAGCAAAATCGATAAGTGATTGTGGCGGTGGATGGCGTGACTGCCAGAGGATGCATTCAATGTTGAAGTTGAGATCATAAGGCTTATTGGTAATGAACTTCTTGGTGGCAGCGACGACTGATTCCGCATCGGTACCCACGAAGTGAAAGTTGTCTGCATACGATATACACTCTGCTCGCGTACCCTCAAGTGTTTCCTCCGTAAGGCCAATCATGGAGTTGCATGCCAGTGCCATTGATAGCCTTGATTACATCCATCGTTGTGACCCATGCCAATATATGGCTTCCCTGACCAATCTTTGTAGACAACCCATGATTCGCATCATTGCCATATTGTATGTCGATACAGCCGTAGTGATACTTAAGCTTCTCGTGATTGTAGGCAGCTTGAAGCATTGCTTTCCTTTCTCTGCTGTTAAAGAAATTCTCTGCATCCAAGATAATGCAGGCTGGGGAAGGGGCTGCTGGGCAGGAGAGGATGGACTTGATGGTGAAGATAGCGGCTTGAGATCCTCCGTTCAAGCCTACAGCGTATTGTGTACGGTGCAAGAGCGTATCTTGTCCTGACGCTCGATCATGCTTGATAGTAATGGCGCGATCGACGATACTAAGGAGGCCACATCCCAACGAGAGTGGCCGCAACTTTTCTTTCTTTTCGTTGTACCTTTCCCATGCAGTCTCTGACACGTAGGTGGGGTCTCGTCATTGCAGGAATGTTGTTGTGTGCAAGGTGAGATAGTAGGCTGATGAGGCAATCCTTGCTGTTAGGATCGTCTAGAAGATATAGGAGGAGCTTGGGCGTCCATCCATAAATGTCTCTGAGATTATCGCGCTGGAGCTGGGACATGGCTGCCCGTACATTAGCATCTTCAATTTTTACCAATATCACGCTAGGTGTGCTTGGTAAAGCGCTGCTGTTGGAGCTAGGACCTCGCTTCAGCAGCTTATGAGCAAGCAATTATTGTATTTTTGAATCAGTTATATCCGCAGGCGCATCCAGGTTTGTAATCTTATCTGATTTATGGATCTTGTTACCGTTGGTGATGTGTTTGATGTTCCTGATCAGCCGTTCCTTTGTATCAAGGTTTGGCCGCCGGTCATCATCAGCAGGAGGGGCCTGCATGCTGGCGGATGTGATTGATGATGGCATGCTGAGGCGTTGCAGCTGAGCTTCAAGCTTCTTCCTCTGTCTTCGTTTGGAATTTGAAGTGCTAGTGATGTCAAGGCTAGGAAGGCGAGGATAGCGTTGTGCAGGGTAGCGTCATCAGCAAGGCCTGCATCCCACCTGCTCAGAACACTAGCAAGCGGTTTGATGATATTGTTGTGTGCAGAGGTTTGATAGATTCGTTGTAATTCAACAGGTAATGATTCCCACGTGGGGTGTGTTGCAATGCATGGAAACATGTCAAGGATAGTAGTGTCTGTCTGTAGGTCAGGGCCAGATCGAGGGTCAGTGTCAGGCATGAGTTGTGATGCATGTGAAGAGTCAGGTGAGGCAGGTGTAAGTGACAGTGAAGGTGAAGCAGCATGTGATGCTGGAGGCGCATGTTTATTTTCATTTATAGCAGGTGAGACAGGTGGTTGGGATAGCAGAGGAGAGAGAGAGAGATTGGTAGAGTGTGTATCGGCTTCGGGCTCCTGCAATTCGGCTTCTTCTTGAGTTGTTGCCTGAGATAAAGATGAAGAGAGAGGAATAGATAGTGTAACATTGTTAGAAGGTGAGGGAGGCAGAGGTTGAGTGGGTGCCCATGCATTGGGGTCGTCATATATATAAGGGATTATTATGAACCCAAGTTGCAGGGCGAGGAGAAGGTACAAGAATGGGAGAAGAGATAGGTGAAATAATAGGAGAATGAGGGGGAGAATCAGATGGAGTGATAGAGAGATTAAGAGGGTTGCTAGGTGTGCTGTGAGTGGAGTGTGTGCCAAGGGAGAGAGAAGAGATAGCGGCAGCTTTAGAGGTGTGTGCAGGGCTAGAGAGGGAGGTGTTGTTCGCCAGTGCTGCACGTTTGGCTTGACTAGCTGCTTTAGTCGATCCCTTAGGTCGTCCCCGTCGTTTAATTCCGTCGGCTTTGCGTTTTCTGGATGCAGGTGCCGCTGCCTTCGGTTTCTGAGATGAAGGGTATGGGTTGGTCGGCTGCTGGGTAGGACAGCAGAACGGAGGCAGTGCGCTTCCTTTTCACACCTGTGCTGGAAGCAGATGCAGTATTAATAGTGATAGCAGGGATAGCATGTTGTTGAATGTGAGTGTGAGATGAGTGAGATGTAGTTGTGAGAGAGGGTTGAGGTTGGAGGTGTGAGGAAGTTGGTCCATTTGTCGAAGTTCCTGCGTTTGTCGAAGTCTGCCTTTTGGTGTCGGCGTTAGTAGTATAGGGGGCCACTTTGGCACGGATGTTCAGCGCAGTTTCATCACAGAAACCACACTAAGAGCCGTTATTGTGTTTTGAGGCTACCTATTCTCTCTAAGTTCAAAACAACAATTTCATTAAAATCTCTCTTATTATGAATTTCGTTCTATTTTTCTTCGTGGATTAGACTTTCAGTCATTATCAAATTCTGCGCCACTGCGCCAGCGCACCAGCGCACCAGCGCACTAGCGCCGTGGCGACGAGGTGGATTTTTTTTACCAGAAATTCTCAGTCAAAAATATAACATTGTGAGAAGTGTTTTTAACCACACTAAGAGCCGTTATTCATTATTTCGTCTATCTATTTATAACGAATACAGAAAGACAAAAGAAAGAAAAACTGCTACCTTTAAATAATTATTAATGTGTTATAAATTTAATTCCATTTAAGGATATGAATTAATAACACATATATAAAATGGCTGATATTCCACAGAAAATCAACAAGGGAGGTGTATATGTTATGAACAACGATGTATCCCCAAGAGTAGTTGTAAGGTGGGGAGAGGAAGACAAAATTAAAGTTAAAAATTTTTGTATAAATGGAAAAAGAAATAAAGAACAAGCCTTAGAGGAAGCAAACAAGTTTTATGAAGAAAACATAAAACCGAAATATGAACTTTGGAAAAAATACAATGATGAACGAGTTAAGCAAAATAAACAACAATATAAAAATAAATGGAATAAGGAATGGATGAAGAAAAAATTTACATGTGAATGTGGTGAAGAGACTACAAAAGGATATAAAACAAGACATCTTCAATCAGTCTATCACGAGTTAAGAATGAAAGGAATTCACGTATCACATTAAATTACAAATCCATAATATCTTTTTTCTTTTTTTCTCTTTTGCTTGTTCTTATATTATCGCTGTCAATACTTTCTCTTTTTAGTTGTTCTTTCGTTTTTTTCTCTTTAGTAATTTGTTTTACTTTATCCGATAATTGCTCTTTCGGTCCTTCTTCTTCATGGTGCTCTTCAACATTAGTCTTTAATAATTCTGACGGTCGGACTAAGTCCTCTTCACTGAGTATAACTTTGAAGCCTTTCCGGCCCTTAACCTTGAATATAGTTTTACTGAATTGCTTGTCCCCTTTAGAAAAAATAGTTCTTTCTAATTCCTTTCTTACTCTAGTTCCTTTAGGGAATTCATTAATTAAAGGATTTCTGTAGATTTCCTGAGTGTTCTTTTCGGTTCCTTCAAAAACATTAATCGGAACTGCTTTAATTGTTGTATGATATGTTTTATTATAAGCATCAACAACCTCATGAATAATGGGAACCCATTGAAAATTTTTATTAAATTCCCATATTAAGTTTAATTCATTTCGTATTGTTCTAATAAACCTATCAATTATACCCATTGTTCTGTGATCGCCTACTTGGACAGTTCTATGTTCAATATTATTTTGTCTGAAATATTCACTGACTTGTCCCTTAAACTCACCGCCATTATCTGAAGTAATTCTTTCAGGAACTTTTTTAGTAAATATTTTTTTTAACCCTTCTAAGACATAACCAGTTGTTTTATTTTTGACTGGCTCAATCCACCCACGACGGCTATATACATCTATAGCAACTAATCCAAAATTATAGTTAGCATTACCTTTCTTTGTCGCAACCTTTGACATATCCATTAAATCAATAAATACTTGACTTAGTGGTTTTGCTTCTGGTGATGTTATTGTGTTCCATATCTTAGCGGGCTTTGATTGAAAATGTATCTCTGCCACTTCTTCAAGTTTTTCTTTTCTCTCAGTCTGCTCAGGAGTTTCTTGTTGTTGTTGCTGATTTGTGTGCTTATTATCCATGATATATTATTAAAATTTTAAGAAACATTTTTCAATATCATTATTTTTTTCTTTCTTAGCACCACCAGAAGATTGATTATACACTTTTACACTTACACTGCTTGACTTTTTACCCTTACTTTTCTTTACTGGTGTTTCCTCCTCACTTTCTTCACTTTCGCTTTCGCTATCATTAGGTTCAGGCTCAGGCACAGGCTTTTTGCTTACCTTCTTCTTTGCTTCCGCTTTCTTTCTTCTTATTTTCATCTTAGCCATCTTTTCAGCAATGATATCTGTAAAATCACATTCTTCATCACTCTCACTGCTTTCTTCTGGCGTATCATCTTGGTCTTTTCCATTAATGATATCATTAGCAACACCAATTTCCGCCATGCGGTTTATCTTTTCCTCCATCTCTTCATCATCGCCCACATAAGCCTTTCTACACTTCGCTAATTTCTCTTTCGCTATTTCAATCTTTTGTTGCTTTTTGCTCTTAATACTTTCCACTGCTTTACCCCAGTTCTTACGACTTGCTTCGGGAGACGGCATTTATACTAAGATTAATATATTTTAGTATTTTTTAAATAAATAATTAATTGATATAATATACAATGTCGCAATATAAATCATTACTAGGCTTGAATGAGTTGGCAGTTGATAGTCTAAACATACTTAACTTAGACTTAACGAACACCAACATAGTAGGTTTAAATACAGACAGAGTGCCAGAAGATGAAAACCCGTTGAACCTCTACTATACTGATTTACGATTTGACACAAGATTATCTACCAAATCAACAACAGATGTCAAAGAAGGAAAAAATTTATACTACACAGAGCAACGAGTAAGGGATAATGACGAAGTCAAAGCCTCAACTCAACACCGCTCTAATACATCCAATCCGCACCAAACAAGTTTATATAATTTGATAGACACAAACATATCCGCTCCAACGGTCGGGCAATACTTAACATATAATGATGTAGATGGTAAATGGAGAAATACAACAATAGGCTCAATTGATACACTTTCAGATGTAGTCATTACAGCACCAGTGGCGATGAATAGTTATCTCACATATAACTCAATAAACTGGGTAAATAAAACCTTTCCGATAAATGTGGATGAATTCGGCAACATTAGTATGGGAGGTAATCTAAATATAACAGGTGTCAATTTACTAAATACCAAAGATGTTGATACTTGGATATCAGAGCACGAAGACAATAATGATAAAGTGTCAGCGGATGGTTCAATTGATACACACAGCGACTGTACAATAACAACACCTACCAATAACCAACTGCTCATTTATAGCACAGGACAATGGAGAAACACAAACTCTCCTTTCGTAAGATTAGATGGTCTTGCCATGATGATAGCGGATTTAAATATGGGAGGATTTAACATAACAAATGTCGGTAATGTTGATGGTGTTGATGTTTCTGCCCTTGATAGTTCCGCGGTTAAACTAACAGGCGACCAAACAATAACAGGGAATAAAACATTTACTACTTATGTGGCCGTAAAAGATTCAAATCCATTAAATACAGGTAAGTTATTCTTCAACTACAACAATAATATGGGCTCTATCTATTCGTCGGAGGCCGGTGGTGCAACGGGCTATCCATTATCTTTTGTCGGCTCGTCCATACTTTTTGCTCCAACAACAGGGGGTGGGATAACATTGACAAATAATGTTTTAAATTTTAACAGCACGACAGCAATCAGCGGACTTCCAGCACCATTCTATGACAATGATGCTTCAACAAAAGCATATACCGATACAAAATTAGCAAAGGACGGCACAACGGCTATGACGGGTAGTTTAAATATGGGAGGATTTTCAATAACAAATGTTGGTAATGTTGATGGTATTGATGTTTCGGCTCTTGATACTTCGGTGGTTAAACTAACAGGAGACCAAACCATAGCAGGAACAAAAACATTCAGCAACATAATAAATGCTAGTGCGGGGATTGATATGAAAAGTCAAAACATAACAAATGTTAATTTGGTTGATGGTGTTGATGTTTCCACCCTTGATACTTCGGTGGTTAAACTAACAGGAGACCAAACCATAGCAGGGAATAAAAAATTTACATCGACTTTGGAAGTAAGTGGTTCATCCAATCCAACTACTTTTGACGGCATTGGCATAGCCTTTGATACAAAAATAGGAATGATTGCCGCACAAAAGACAGCAACAGCGACTTGGTATCCGATACAAATAACGGGGTCATATGTTGATTTATATGCGGGTGATAATGTAATCGCGACAGCAACGGGCACGACACTATCTTTGAACAACAGAAAAATAACAAACTTAGCCACACCATCAGCAACAACGGACGGAGCAAACAAAAGTTATGTGGATACATTAGACGGGCAAAATGTGAAACTAACAGGAAACCAAACCATAGCAGGAATTAAGACATATAGCAGTGGTGTTGAAATAACGGGAAATTCAATCAATTCAACAACAAAGGGCACATTTATCGTTTTCAATTCTACCAGTAATATCGGTACAAGTGGAACCGCCGACCAAAGAGGCTACCTATTCACGAATGTAGCATTTGATGTAAAAGGAGCAGGACTTTATATTTCAAAACTTTTGGATGATAAAAGTGCTTCGTCTGACATTGTCCGTTTTAACAATGCGGGTGGTATGCGGTTTTATGGTGCTTTGGATATGAACTCAAACAACATAACAAATGGCGGAACAATAACAGGAACGACAATTACTTCAACCGCGGGGATATCAACGACGACACTAACCGCAAGCGGATTAATCACGGCAAATGCTGGAATATCAACAACAACAGCAACCGCGAGTGGATTAATAACGGCAAATGCGGGGATATCAACAACGACATTGGCAACGAGCGATAAAATAACAACAACTAAAGATGTATCAAATGTAAGCCGTCCAATAATTATAGGCAATTCAACAAAATCAGCAAATGGGGCGACAGGTGGATTAGAATTATACGGAACGACTTCAAATATTGGAGGGGCACACTTACAGGCAGTAATATCCACAGATGCTTATCCAACATTTCAATTATTGAACTGGGCACACGACAATGTCAATTTAAGTTTTGATGCTTATTTTGACGGCACGAACTGGAAATCATCTTCTGCGTCATCTAACTTTCTAAGTGTAAAACTCACTTTTTATTATAATTCAGGAACAGCGGTTGGAAACAATATATCTTACACTGAGGCGATGAACATTAATACATCGGGAGAGTTAGTCATCCCAACAGCATCCAGCGGTAATTTATTAATACGAAAAAGACCCGCTTCTACTAACGACCCGCAACTATTTTTTAAATCTGGAGGATATACGAATTATGGGGTAATTGTTTCTTCTACTGGTTTGCTTCATGCTTGGACTACTTCAAACTCTACTACTGGTGAGCCGTGAGGCAGTTATAATTATATTCCGCTTAATGGTGCTTGGACAAACTCCTCGGATAGGAGATTAAAAGCAGATATTAAAACATTAGACTGCGGGGATTGTTGCGAGAAACCAATGAAGATAAATTGTTGTTCGTATTATTGGAAAACAGACGAGAAGAAAGAAAAAAAGAACCACGGATTTATCGCGGACGAAGTTAAGAAAGTATTTCCTGAATTCGTATCTGAAAGTGGGATAAAAGCGGACGATGGAGATGGCAACCTTGAAGGTGTAACATATACAAGTTTTATACCGATATTAGTCAGTGCTTTTCAACACATGGCGGAAAAAGTGATTAATTTAGAAAAAGAAAATAAAACTTTACTTAATATATTACAAGATTTAACCAACCAACTAGCAGAAATACGAGCCGTTGTATATCCAACCAATGGCTAATAATACAACTAGACTTCACAGACCACCGCCAGTCATTGAAATAGACGGCGAACTAACACCAGAGTTGAAAAATCGTGTTTTAGACATTTCATTGAAGAATGAGGAAAAAAAAGTAGAGCACGAATTGGAAGATAACTGGAATTGTTGTTATATAAAAAACAGACCGACAGACAGCCGACTTATTAAATACTTATTTCAAATGGGTATCATCGTTGCCATTATAGCCCTTTGTATCGTAAGGCTATCTGAAAAGAACTTACCGTGCGAGGTCGCTAATACTTATGTCGGAATTTTAACATTGCTCATCGGTATCTGCCTTCCATCACCTTCTTCAAGTAAGAAGTGAGCATTCATATGTATGTGTCATATACCATCTATTATCGCCCGCACACATTAAAGGCAAAGCCTCATCAAAACTACGACACATATTATTTCCGTTATTTATGAAAACACACTTAAACCCCGTGTCTACCCCTTGCTTTATACAATAAGCACAACTCTCATTCTTTTTTTCGCTTATCCGTGAGTAAAAGTCGCAGGCAGTACGACCTAACACAGACCACATAAATAATATTAATAACATAATATATTACACAATATATAAACAATGTCGGAGCACAAATACCAAAAGATTATTTTTCTGAGCAATGATTTTGTTGGAGGAAGCAAAACATTTAATAAAAATATTCAAATGTCATTCACACCCACCAAAATGAATGTTAAGTTTATCCACTATATGAACGACCAGACCGAAACCAAAACCAGAATTCTTTACATGGATAGAATTGGAATTATTGGAACATTTGCGGACAGCACTACAGCAAACATTTCAAATCTCGGTTATAATTTGGGTGTTGTAGGATGGACAGACGGACAATATACATGTAAAGTCCTTGAAACTGACAGCGGAAATATTGACACAGGAAATTTAGCGGGCCGAATTGTAGTGTGTTTGGAATTCGTTGCTTAATAATGATATTTATCAACTACACTCTCGTTGCTACCGCAACTCCCGTTTGTTGATAAACATCGACAACCGATTTAATTTAAACAATAAAGAAAAAACGATGTTTTAGAATAAGTGAGAGTGCGGAGCACGAAACGCAATTCTAAAATATCATGATGAAGATTAACAATGTCAAGGTGAAGCCAGTAAAACAAGAGGGGGATGGAAACAAAAAAGCAAAAGGTTATAAATTATTCAATGAGCCGTATGCCAACATGTTTCTACTTGCCCGTAAGAAGAGCGGTAAGACGACAGCACTATTTGAAATACTGAAACGGACGACAGACAGAAAAACCCGTATTGTCATTATTGCTTCAACCATACACAAGGACTACATTTATAAAGCAATGGTAAAGCACTTTAAGAACAGAGGCAACCCGATGGCGATATATACCTTTCTTAAATCAGATGGTGTAAATGTCATTGATTATGAGTTAGACAAACTGAACAGACGGGACGAGCAACACGAAGGAGAAATCAAAGATGAAGAAGAAATAGAGAAACCACAATTTCTTTATTTTGGCAAAGAAGAAAAAAAGAAACAGAGCACCGCAGAGGCAAAAGAAAGGCCGAGTAAGTATATAACTCCAGAGGTTGTTTTTGTTTTGGATGATTTAGGTAGTGGATTAAGAGACAAGTCCGTAAGTGATTTGTTAAAAAAGAACAGACACTATAAATCAAAGGTGATTATGTCAAGCCAGTATTTGAATGACCTACGGCCAGAAGCCATTAAGCAGTTAGATTATTTATTAATCTTTCCGGGACAATCTCAGGACAAAATGGAACTCGTGTATAAACACTTAGACTTATCTTTTGACTTTGATTACTTTCTTCAAAAGTATCACGAAGCAACAAATGAACGATTTAATTTTCTTTATGTCTCAAGTGTTGATGATGAGTTAAGAAAAAACTTTAACTATCGCTTGCGATAGTTAGTTGTCCCGCTTGCGGGACTAACTTTTCACAAAGATTTAAATAATATTTTTGGAATTAATAAATATTTTTTTTCATAGTACAATGGTAGTTAAAACAACTCGTGTTGAAGTCATTCCAACAATCGGCAAACGAACTATTAACTCAAGCACCAACATGGCTGGAGGTAAAAAGAAGACTGGTCGCAAGAAGAAGCAAGGAGGCAAGGGACAAGCAGGTGGTAAAATCAACTGGCAAAAAGTTGGCAAAACGGTCTTTGCCGTTGATAAATTTCTTCGCGGTAATAAGTTAATCTCAAGGACTGCGGGAGCATTAAGTAGTGTCGGGGTGCCTTACGCAGGTAGTGTTGGTGCTGTAGCATCAAGACTGGGGTATGGTAAGCAGAGAGGACGCGGAGCACTCAAGTTTTAAATGATATTTTGTTCTGACTGCCGTCATCACAAAACATCGATGACCATTATTTTTTTCAAAAATAAAAAAACGATGTTTTAGAATAAGCGAGAATGCGAAGCATGAAGCGCCATTCTAAAATATCAAAGGTAAGACCCCCGCGGGTTTATAGGAATAAGAGCGGTAAGCCGTATATTATCCAGAAGGGTAAAAAATATTATCTTAATTTCGGTAAAAAGACAAATGATATGAGCACACTTCAAATTGTTAAACTTTTTATGAAATATCTAAATCGGCCAAAGACAAGACGGACACCTAAGCGAAAAGAAGACTTAAGGAAAGTCCAGAGTTTGTCGGAGATTGAGCAAAATACTAGAACCGCCATTAATGACCACTTAGACAAACTCAGAAAGGAAAAATACGAAAAGATTAATGAGATTGACCAAAAAGAGAAAAAGGCACAGGCGGATGCTGAAGAAGAAAAGAAGAGGCAGGAGCGTCGCGGAGACGCAGATGCAAAGGAAAGGCAGGATGAGTTAGCAAGGATACACCGCAATGAACTATCAGATATTAAGGAACGACAAGAACAAAAAGCCAGAGAACTAAGAAGAGAGCAAAAACTCATAGATGATGTAAAATATGAAGAAGATAGAAAAAATAGGATACAAGCATTACCACCGCCACCGCAATATCAATATATTATGCCACCACAGCAGGGACAACCACAAGCACCGCCACAATTTGGAGCACCACAACAAGCACCGCCATTTGGAGCACCACCACAAGCACCGCCATTACCTAATTTAGGAGATGAAGCACCATTGAAAACGAAAGAGCAATATGAGGAAGAAAAAAAGCAAAAGCAGAAAGATATTGAAACACTGAAATTAGCAGGATATACAGATAAGTTCATAAAAAAGATGAGTCGTAAAGACTTACAAAAAGCCAGTCAAGATATTCAGATGGCTATAGCCACAGCGACATCTTTAGAGGAACAGAAAAAGTTAGCAGAAGAATACAAAGAAAAACTTGAAAAGGAAGAAAAGAAGGCAGAAGAAAAGGGTAAGCATTTTGAACATTTACAAATTAATCAATTTTTAATATCAGCATTTTGAAAAACTTATCACCCAAACATTACTATAAAAGAGTTAGCACAGGCTTTAAAAAAGAGACTAGATAGTGATGGACATAAAAAATTAAATTACAAAGACACTTCAAAGTGGATTATTGACATGATTAAAAGGTTTAATATTGATGTTGGAAATGAAAAGGAAAACGTAAAAAGAAAAGTAGCGGATTATGCTAGATATGAAGATTATATGGGTATTAATGAGCAAAAAGGTAGTGGAGCGAAGACATTAGAAGAATTAATTGATAAAGTATTTTCAATAGCGAAAATAAA
Organism: Paulinella micropora; assembly: GCA_019918135.1. Taxonomy (NCBI): domain Eukaryota; phylum Cercozoa; class Imbricatea; order Euglyphida; family Paulinellidae; genus Paulinella; species Paulinella micropora. The sequence continues at coordinate 57,876 of WBZZ01003119.1, read as the reverse complement.
AAAATACTTAGCCCGCAAAGATTGGAAACACACAATGAACAAACATGATTTTGTAAATACTCTAACTAACAAAATGACGATATACCCAAATGTTGATAAACAAGTTTCAAATGATTTAAATGTTGATGAAGGTATGCCCCAACCGCTACCCCCGAGTGTAGCGGAGACACCGCTACCACAACCATTAGAGACACAACCACAGCAACCAGAGCCAGAGCCACAGCCACAGCAACCTGAGCCAGACAAAACACAGCCAGAGCCACCGCCAGACGAACAACAGGGTGAGGGGCGGGGACTAATGACTTATGAAATAGACTACATAATGAAAAAATATGGATGGTATCTCGGAGCAATAGCCAGTGATGAAATCTATAAGTTGAAGCCCGGAAGCAGAAAGCGATACGGATTTATTATGAATTTGGACAACCACAATCAATCAGGGTCTCATTGGATTGCTATATGGGTAAGTCTGGATAAAGACAGGAGTGTTGAAGTCTATGACCCATTAGCACTTTACCAACCAACGGAAGACTTTCAACAACAAATGAAAAGACTAATTGACCAAAGCCACCCCGATAGTTATTTGTTAATGAAAGTTAATCAAGTAAAAGAGCAGAGTGATACGAGCGACACATGCGGATGGCACTCAATGCGGTTTCTTTTAGAGCGAGCAAAAGGAGTGCGATTTAAATTTGCTAGTGGCTATACAGACTTAAAAGAAGACGAAGCGGAAAAATTGAAAGCACAGAATGGTTATGGTAATTTTGATACATACATTTGAAAGATAGTTATCAACTACACTCTCATTCGTTTCACTCATTCTCGTTTGTTGATAACCATCGAAAACTGATTAATTTTTTTGAAAAAGAAAAAACGATGTTTAGAATAAGCGAGAGTGCAGAGCACGAAGCGCAATTCTAAATATCATGGAATACAAGGGAGGAAGAAGTTCGGGCATCTATTACATAAATAGTAAAAATAGGATAACAGGCTCAGACAGCGACTTTACACACGAAGTCAATATGAAGGGGCTAGACAATCCCACACATTGTAAAATTCTTCATATTTATGTACCGAAGTCGTATTACTCTGTGGCTTCACCATATAATACTTTTACATTATCCGAAGACGGGTATGAGGCTTTAATTACAATACCTGAGGGCAACTACACAATGAACAACTTAAAAAATAAACTGGCCGAGGTACTGACGGCAGAAAGTCCGAATGACTATACTTATGTGGTATCTAGTAATAATACCAACACAGACCCCGAGGATGGCAAATTAACATTCAGTGTTTCAAATAACGGAGGTATTCAACCGCGGTTTATATTTGATGCTGATACACGTATTCATGAAGTTATGGGTTTTGATAGAAATTCAACATATTTCTTTGCTAATGATTTTATTAAATCTCCAAATGTAATTATTTTAACTGGTGAAAAAACTTTGTATCTTCAATCGGATTTGGTGAATGAAGGTGATAATCATGTGCTTCAAGAAATATACACAGCCAACGAAATTCCTTTTGGTTCAGTCATTTATGATGGAAGCGGGTCTGAGTATGGTAAAACATTGTCCGCTAATTCAAACAATGTATTCAGGTTTTACTTGACGGACGAAAACGACCAAGCAATAAATCTTAATGGTTTGGGAATAGTTATGACATTATTGGTTTATCGTGAAACTAATTATTTTAGTTTATTTAATTCATTCTTCAATCTGTTGAAAGCGAGGTAATTATTTTTGATTTAATTATTTTTTTTGTATAAATATATTTCGTGTATTAATCAACTTACACTACTTCAAAAAACAAAACAAAAAATGCCTGTTCAATACGGAGGAGAACTAGTTCATCAGACTAAGGAACTGCTCACTGGTAAGTATGAATTAACTAAACTTACCACACGTGAAGGCTCACAACCTGTCGCACTTACTACTGCTGGTGGTATGGAAAACACATTTGAAATTCCTACTCGTCCTTTGAACCTTGCGAGGAGTGTGTTGCGATTTACTTACACTCCGTCTGCCCCAGGTGGTGCTAATCGCTACAATCGTATCTATATGGATTGTCTGTCTATGATTAAAACTATTGAATTGCGAAGCCGAAGCGGGCAGTATCTGTGTAATCTTCAACTCGTTGGTAATTACACTAAGATGATTTGGAAACCCGAAATTAAATATGAAAAATTTATGGCACTTGAAAATCATGGTGCTGGTGTTGGTAGTGGTGCTATGCTTCAAAAGTGTAATGCTGGAAAAGTTGAAATTGGAACCGTAGCGGAAAGAAAAACAATTACTGATGCGGCAGATGTTGCAGGTCTTAAGGCGGCGGTTCAAGCAAACTACAAAGTGCCTCTTGTTAATACTCGTCGCCACGATGATACCGCTCTCGCAGATAGCACTGCTGGAAATTATAGTTTGGTAAATGTTCCTTTTGAGGAGGCTAAGTATTTTGAAGGTGGAACTGGCAATTTTCCCACCCCTGTTATTAATGTTAAGTTTCCTTTGGGTATGCTGTTTGGCACTATTTTTGAACTGGATAAGACTATCGGGTTTAATGAAATTTTGGATTTGCGGATTGTGTGGGCTGAAACCAACCGCTCTTCATTCTATGGTTCTGATGCGAGTTCTATTTCAACTGGTGCTACCGCTACGACCTCTGGTGCTATCGTCTCTAACCTAAATCTATTCCTTGCTGTTGAGACTGACCCAAATGTCATCCTTGGTGTCCAGCAAAAGATTGCGGGTGAAGGCTTTCCATTTAAGATTGAGTATCCTATCGCTTGGAAGCAGAGCCTATCAACACAAAGTCAAAATTATGTTATTAAGATGAATCGCTCGCAGGGTGAAAGAATTCGTCGTATTTATACTTCAGCCTTTCATTTCACTGAGAGTGCTAATACTTCTTTTGATAATGACAACAGGGGGGATGCTAAAATTATTTCTTATTATGCGACCCTTGACGGCTCTCGTCTTCAACAATTTGACATTGACACTTCTGAGAATGAAGACTATATGATTTTGAAGGATAAGTTGAAGGGGAGTGCTATCCTAACAGTGATGTCTATCATTACAACTGGTTCCATGTAGATACTTGGGACAATAACCGCCCGCTGTGCGATAAGGACACCGACGGCTATGAGGTGAGCGGTTTGAGCCTTGACACTGAACGACGATATGAATTTGTTTCAAATACTAGTGCTAATGCGAGCGGTAATGGCATAACTAATCTCAACCATTACACATTCGCCATTCTTCAACGTAGTGTGCTTGTTAAAGGAGTTGAAATTCTAATGAGTTAAAAAAGAATAATAAAAATAAAAATATTTTTTGTTTGTTTATATACTATGTCCCACCAGAGAAATTTAATCGCACAAAATCCCGACGGAAAGTTTGTGAATGTAAAAGTCGGGCATGATGGTTATCTTGAGACTAATGTTGAAAAAACAGCATTTGGTGAATTAGCAACATCACAATACACACCGATTATACAAGAAACATTTATGTATAATATAAATACCTCTAAGTGGAACACAAGCACTACTAGTGCTACATTAGAGCAAAAGAGTGCTATGGCATATCTAACAACACAGGCAGTTGGAGGTTCAAGATTATTCATTGAAACAAAAAAGAAAATTAAATATCGTGCTGGTATGGGTGTATGTGTCAGATTTACTGCTTTGTGGAATACAAATGAAGCAGGCGGATATTCATCTTATGTAGGTATTGGTGATTCCTTCTTGACGGACGGATTTTTCTTCTCAAGAGAAAATGGTGTAATGAAAATATACCAATTAAACAACTCCACTGTCATTACTGAGGTTAAACAAAGTCTATGGAATGTAGATAAAGCAGATGGAACGGATTACTTACCAGACATTGATTTCAGTAAGGGTAATGTATTTCAGATTAAATATCAATACTTGGGTTTCGGGCAGATATCATTTTATATTGAAAATCCAAATACTGGACAATTTCAACTAGTCCATGCTATAGTACGATATGCCAACAGCAAAACTGCTACATCTCTTAATAATACTACTTTACCATTCTTGGCTTCTTTGGCTGTTGGTGCTAATCCGCAAATCCAAAGCCTTAGAATTGCCAGTGTTGGATGCTTTATTGAAGGAACTGAAATCATAAGAGGTATTCCATTTATTTATGAAAGAACAGCAAATACAACGAATGTAGCAACTCATGCTTTTACTATGAGAAATAATACCAATATTATTGGAAACACTATTGCTAATTATAGTATAGTGTATCCTAGACGGCTAAATATTCTAAATACTGACACTAAAAGTAGCGTAATAATTAAGGTAATAAAAAATGCTACACTTACAGGTGCCGTGTATGCTGAGAACAATACAAATACGAGTTTAGTTTCGTTTGATACTACTGCCACTATTAGTGGCGGGAATGTGATTGCTGTTGTATTCGTGAATACAAGTGATGCTCAAAGTATAAATTTTGCTGATTATGATTTAGATGACATGTTGCCAAGCGAAAGGCTAACTATAACAGCACAGGCTACTTTAAATCAGACTATAAGTATTCAGTATGCTTTTACTTGGATTGAAGACCCTTAGAGAAAAAAATTAAATCGTTGATTTTCCAAAAATCACTTTTTAAAATACTTGATAAAATTATTTTTTCTAACTTCATTCATTTCTTCATTTTTTTCTAGAAATGAAAGCACACATGCCACATCGCAAAATCTATCATTGTCAATTGAAACTGATAAAACATTTTTTTCTTACACTCTTTACAAGGTTCTTTATTTAATATACATCCTTCTTCTGTACATGTAGCAGTCGCTATTTCTTCTCCTACATTAGCCTTTATTTCGGTAATTCCAGTGGAAGGGACTTTGTCCCTTTCCAAACCCGCGGGGGTATGGTAGGGGGTGTAACCCCCTCCCTCTCTCACAACAAGATCTGTTTCCTTAAAAGGAGTGCTTTGTTCCTCCATCATTTTTTCTAATGTGGCCTCCAATGGAATAACTACTTTCACATTGTCATGCTGACCGAAGGTCGCAACTTCAACTTCGTTGGAATGATACAATGTCAAGCTTAGTCCATTTAATTGAAGGTTTCTTAATTTCAATGTCAAGATTCCATTTTTCAATTTCATTCAAGTAGTCTTGTTTGGTGTTGAGGTCGGCCATGATATATTATTATATTATTATTTTTTATTATAAATATTTTTTTACTTCACTCTTAATGTCAGTAAATTTATCAAACCACGGCTGTTTCATAACCATTCAAGGTATGTTTTATCAATAGTTGCAACATCTTGAATTTTTTTCCTTTGTATTTGCCAAATGGAAAAGTATCCTTTGGTTTTCCTTCTCTACTTTTTTCAATCGCCTTAATTTCTTCATTAATTACCTGTTGCACATCTTTTACGGAAAAGAATTCCTTCTTCTTCTCAATTGAAAGTTGTTCAAATTTTTCACATAGTCTGGTGAGGGTGGTCATTGGTCTATATAGAGTGGTAAAAAATTTTATGGAAAAAAATAATTATTTGATATTTGATATTTTGTTCTGACTGCCGTCATCACAAAACATCGTTTTATACTTTAATGGCCGACGATGTTTGAGAATAAGAGAGAGTGTGTAGCACGAAGCGCAATTCTCAAATATCATTAATATCCAAAAGGTCTAGTTTCAATCGCATTCTCTACAATTCCAATAACTTGTCTTTTCGTATATGTAAAACTAAATATCTTTTCTAAGTATTCGCTTGTTATTTTTTTCTTTTGTTTATCTCTTGTAATTTTGTTGTTTTCTATTATAACTACTTTTCCAGACTTCTCAATTCGCTTAGCAATCCGTAATTCTTCATCAGTCTCCAACAATTCAGCAAGTTCATTTTTTCCATTCTCAAATAATTCAGTGTTTGTAATACCTAGCCCGCAACTTATTACACTTAACATATTCGGTAAATTCAATGCTTTTTTCGCTTCATAGTTCATACTAAATCCTTTTACTTTCATACTGGCTTTACCATTATCTAATAAGTATCCATAACATTTCGGCCCGCCTCCCACAAAGGTTTTTATTTTTGCTCCTTTCAATTCATCAGTCCAATCTCCCAGTAAATCGCCTGTCTCTACATCCACCTCATTAATTTCTTTGTTAGTCGTATATATTACGCTGTCTGTGTCATGATACAATATCCTATTACCTAATCTGTCCATCATATTGTAAAGTCTCATTCTCGCATGGCATGTGGTAAATAAAGCAACTACAATATTTGTTTTAATCGGGTCGCTCACCGCATCCTGTTTTAAGTCATAACTGGCTTCTACAATTTTGTCGTTAATTATGTTAATATTTATATTATCCACTGATTTATCGTTCAGTAGTTTGTATAAGGTATCTTTATCCTTTATCATTTTGTTTTGTGTTTTATTTTGTTTCTGTCCAAACTTACCCCATAAAGAGTTCAAGCACAACTTAGCCACTGCTCGCCGTCCTTCGTTTTTAAATATTTTGCTTTCATCCATCTTAACTCCCATTTTGATTTCCATGCTGTTTATGTAATTTTGCTTTTCTGCTTCCGTATTACATCCCGCGGGATATCCGCTTGACTCTTGTTTTACTTTCAAGAATGTCTTTATGTATTCTTTGAAAATGCTACTGCTTTGTTCTTTCCAGTGCCATACTTCATATACTTTTATCAACTTATACCCTTTCTCTAAGGCCTTGTAAATTTCTGGAGTTGCACATGTGCCTGTTATTGCTCGTTCTTTATCTGTGTGCTTACATTCGCCGTGTTGCTCAGTCATTCCGCACTTATCGCATAAGTAATACATCATCTTACCTCTGTCCGCCTTCGGTAAGACTGGGTGTAGTAAGCCTCTAGGTGGTAGCATCTTAACCTTAGCCACTCCGAAATATTCTCTGTTTATAATTTTATTTTTCATTTCATTTCTTTCGTAGTCATTGTTGGAGGGGGTTTCACCCCCTACCATACCCCCGCTTTTTTCGTTCAGGGTTTGGAAAGGGGCAGAGCCCCTTCCAGGTCTAATAATTATATGGTGTCCGCTTGGATAAAGGTCGTAATACATCACGGTCGGATAAAGTGAGCATATGTCAATATATTTCGCATACTCATTATCATGTCGTGATTTCCAATATAATTTCAAAGCATTCACTCTACCTCCAAACATCGCCTCTCGTGGGTTTAGTCCTTCTTGTTCAGTAATTCGTTCGTTTGTATCCTCTGCCAGTCTTTCACTGGTTTTCATCAGGCTCCATTCGCACTCCCAGACACTTATTACTTTTGCTTGTTCGTTAAGTTGTTTTTCTCTTCTCATTGTTTCCTTGTATAGTTCGCCCATTGTCTTATTCTTCTTCACATTCAAAGCATTGCTATTCCAACACTTATCACATCCGTGCCAATGACACCCGTAAAACTCATAAGCGGTTTTGTTTTTCTCATCCCATCCATCTACATACACCCGAGATTGACCGAGTTGAAACATTTTTTCACCTCCGTTGAATGCGTGTTTAATATCGGTTTTGTCTAACCTGCTTCTGTATGCTAACCATTCTACACAAGCCCTAGAAGTCATCCTGTTTTGCTTTTCCGCTTTCAATATCGCAATTGAATTCTCTGGCATAAACTTAGCACGATACAAAGCCATAACACAACTCGCAATAGTTGTATATTGAAAAGGGTCAATACCAAACTCTAGAAACTGGTTTCTAAAATCTATACAACCCTTTCTCAGTATATCAACATCTGAATGACAATACTCACCTATTTCCTTCGCCATATCAAAGTGGTTATGTGCTTTCACTTGTTCATCATACCATTCAAGAAATTCCTTTCGTTTATCTCCTCGCATCGTGTCGTAGCCGTAATGTTTCTTATGTGGCATTACACCAACATAGTTTCTATTTTTAGCCGTATTGAAGAAGTGCGGAAAGAACCCTTTCTTAAGTTCCGTAAGCCCGAATGTCTTTGGAAAGTCTGACAATGGCATCGTAAGAAAACTTAGACTATCTATGAACCGATACTTCTTAAGTGTCATCATCATAATCTTACCACCTTCATAGATTACAAATGGAGTTTGTCCATTATCAACCAACCACTTAAGAATAAACTGACAATCATAACCGCGGGCATTGTGCGCAATAAATGTAAATCCGCTGTGTTTAGTGTCAAAAGCCCAATTACAGAAATCTTGAATGTTCTTGTGAATTACTGGCGGTTCCTTTGCATCGTAATACTGGCTTTCCGCATGATTAACAATGTGCTCGCCTGTGTCCTGTGTCGCTTCAAAGTCAAAGAATATGTATTGCTCTGACGGCGGTAAGATTTCTTTTTGGACTATTTCGCACTGGTGTTCAAGCGGTTTTACTAGTTTGCAATTTCGGCATTTCGCATATCCGCATTTGTGCTCATCCTTCTTTCTGTAATTCAGCCCGCACGATTTACATTTCGCTTTAATATCGCAGTTTGTCGTCCTATGATTATTAAAGCATTCAGTGTTTGGAAACTTTCTATTACACTTCTCACATTCTTTCCACTGGCTCTTGTCATTTATTCCCTTACATCCGTTGGTTTCGCAGATACTACATTTGGCTTCGCAGGCGTGCCTTTCCTTATACCCTCTTAGACATAACTCACAGAAATTCTTTTTTCCAAGCATAGACTTCATGTTAGTTATGGCATCGTAATGTCCCTCAGTCTTTAGAATGTAAAGGTTAGTCAGCCGTTCTCCGTTCGCATCAAGTAGTTCTGTTTTATAAATGATTTTGTCAGGAAATTCAACAATAACCAGATTGTATTTAATGTGATTAGCAAATGTATTAATTTCTGGTATTCCACACACATCCTTAATGACTTTCGCTTCATTGTGTAAAGCCTCAGCCATTTCCTGCTGTATCTTTCTTTTTCCCATTAGTATTGTATTGTATTTTGGATGTTTTTCAATTTTTGATTTGACTACAACGATTGCTCGTGCTAAGCATAAGTTATCGCTGTTAGTAATACAGATTACTCCTTGCTTTCTGTAGATATCCAATTTGTTCAAAACCTGTAGCCTTGTCCCACCCGTCGGCATTTTAACAGATTTCAACACAAATTTTAATTTATCAAGTTTATTCCGTTCTCATCCATGTAAAGACTTTCGTTGCTTTGAAATATTGCTGACAATCTTTCTAAAACTTTTTCAACAGAGATTTGATTAACTTTGTGCAAGCCTGTTGATACTTTTCCATAGTAATCAACAAACTCAATACCTAGGCTAACCTTATCTTCGGGTGCTTGTCGTTTTACAAAGTCGTTCAACACAATCTCAATAAATCTTATCACATCGCGCATCGTGAATGATCGGAAGTTGCCGTTAATCCTTACCGCATATCGGCTTTCATTTATTCCTAGTTCGTGTTCCTTGCTGTCGTCCCTCATGGTATCATAATTACCATACCGCAACAAGTCTCTGTAATTTTCTTTCATCTCTTTTTTCTCTTCAATCGTAGGTAAAGGTGGCGCTATTGGTATAGCATGGTGCTCAAAATACACCGCACCTCTTACTTGGTTCAAGTAGTTTTGGGCTGTCGGTGTATCAATTTTATACCCCCTTACCTTCGGTTTGATATATAGCACATCCCGACCCCTGACAGACTTGATTTCGTAATTTATCTTATATTCCCTTAATCTATCCAACCTGTAGACCTTGCCGTTATATGTGTGTGTCTCCATGTTTGATAATATATCACTGTGTCAATTTTTTTTCTAAATTAAATATTAAATAGAAATTTTTATATTTATGAATTTTCAATCATTTAAATAGAAATTAAAATTTTTTCATTTTTTGAAATATGTCTTTTGGAGTTATTGTGTGTAATAAGTGCTGATTGAGATACACCTATAAAATTACATAACTCACAATAATATTTTTTACTCTCTCTTATTTTATCAAACCTCTCCTTTTGCTTACAATTTAAAATGTTTTTGTTTATTGCTCAGTATTGCTTTTGATACTCTCTAACTTTCTTACTTTCTTTTTCATAATATTGTTTATGATATTGCTTGTGGTATTGTTTTTGATATTCAATTTGTTTCCTTTCGTTCTCATCTTTAAATTCTCATTCATCAAATTTATGATGTTCTCTTGTTCCATCAGTAATATTAGGGCCAATAGCATTATTTAAATTTAATGTATGTTTCAATTCATCTATATATTTCTGTTCAACCACCCTTTGTTTATCAATGTTGTAATTTTCAATTACTTCCTCTTGAATTAAAACACACTTAAAATTTTGAAGTCCTTTATTCTTCATATGATTGTATAACTTTCTATTAATTCCTTTCTTGCAGAGTAATTTATGATGACTGAACCTGCTTGATAATCTTTTTTGAATTGTGCTTCCAATGTAATATTCCTTGTCGGTTTGGTCTTCAGCATTAAAGATTTTGTAATTTTCAAGGTTGTCATTTCTCTCTATATATAATAAAAAAATTTTTATTTCTTTAAAATAATTAAATTTTTTAAAAACTATGTTTGAAAACGACAAGCGTAGCGGTCGGCTTTCAAATATCAATAGGTAGCAGTTTTTCTTTCTTTTGTCTTTCTGTATTCGTTATAAATAGATAGACGAAATAATGGATAACTGCTCTTAGTGTGGTTAAAAACACTTCTCACAATGTTATATTTTTGACTGAGAATTTCTGGTAAAAAAATCCACCTCGTCGCCACGGCGCTAGTGCGCTGGTGCGCTGGTGCGCTGGCGCAGTGGCGCAGAATTTGATAATGACTGAAAGTCTAATCCACGAAGAAAAATAGAACGAAATTCATAATAAGAGAGATTTTAATGAAATTGTTGTTTTGAAATTAGAGAGAATAGGTAGCCTCAAAACACAATAACGGCTCTTAGTGTGGTTTCTGTGATGAAACTGCGCTGAACATCCGTGCCAAAGTGGCCCCCTATACTACTGGCGTTGCTGTTGTTGTCTTCATTGGTTGGGCTGGTCTCCAGTCGTCGTGCAGAAGTGCTCTGGGAGTTATCAAGTGGTTTTGATGTTTCACCTCGAGTCACCATCTTGCTTTAGCTGATACGGTCGCTTTTTTTTTTTTTTTTTTTTTTTTTTTTTTTTTTTTTTTTTTTTTTTTTTTTTTTTTTTTTTTTTTTTTTTTTTCCGTTTTCGTAGACAGTCGTTGTTACGGTGAAAAACGAGGGACCACAGTCAAAGTTCGGAAGCTGGTTGGCCGGAATTCTTAGATCGACCTTACAAATCAATAGAGGATCTATCAGTCAGGAAAAGTGTTCGCGAATATTAGACTAATATTTCTTTCTTAACGTAAGTTCCACGTTTCTCTCGCTATCCAGATGTAGGAGGACGAGAAGTGAGTGTTGGACTCATTTTTATAGTTACCCCTATCTACGTAAAGAAGACATTGACGAGGGTGCTCAAGTATGACAACAAGCACTGGAAATCAATGAGAGTCTAATGAGCGAGCAAAATCTGAGTCCCTTACAAAGGATTGCGGGTCTGGCTCAGCTCGAACCCAAATTTGCATTGTTGGTATTGTAACCTACATGTCGTATTTAAGAAGAAAAAAACGTCTTTTTCTGTGCGAGCTCCCATCCCCTCACTCCCCTCCCCTCCCTCCTCCCTTCCCCTCCCTTCCCTCCTCCCTTCCCCTCCCCTCCCTCCTCCCTTCCTCTCCCCCTATCAATCTATATCTATATACTTTTTCTATATCTATATCTTTATCTATATCTGTATCTATATCTGTATCTATATCTACATCTATATCCATATCTATATCTATATCTATATCTATATCTATATCTGTATCTTGTATCTGTATCTGTATCTATATCTGTATCTATATCTATATCTATATCTATATCTATATCTATATCTATATCTATATCAATATCTATATCTATATCTTTTTCTCTATCTATATCTAATCCATATCTATATATCTATATATATATATCTATATCTATATCTATATATATATCTATATCTATATCCATATCTATCTACATCTCATCTACATCTACATCTACATCTATATCTATATCTATATCTATCTATATCTATCTACATCTATATCTATATCTATATCTATATCTATTCTATATCTATATCTACATCTACATCTACATCTACATCTATATCTATATCTATATCCATATCTATATCTATATCTATATCTATATCTACATATAAATATACATATATATATACATCTATATCTATATCTATATCTATATTCTATATTCATCTATATCTAATATCTATATCTATTCTATGTCTATATCTATATCTATCTACATCTATATCTATATATCTATATCTAAATATCTATATCTATATCTATATCTATATCCATATCTATATCTATATCTATATCTATATCTACTATATCTATATCTATATTCTGTATTCTATATTCTATATTCTATATTCTATATTCTATTCTATATTCTATAGTCTATAATCTATAATCTATATCTATATCTATAGTCTATAATCTATAATCTATATCTCTATCTATATCTACATCTATATCTATATCTATATTCTACATCTATGTCTATATCTATATTCTATATTCTATATCTATATCTATATCTATTTCTATATCTATATCTATATATGTATATCTATGTTTATATCTATATCTATATCTATATCTTTATCTATATCTATATCTATTCTATATCTCTATCTATATCTCTGTCTCTATCTACTCTATCTCTATCTCTATCTATCTATCTATCTATCTATCTATCTCTATCTATCTATCTTTCTATCTATCTATCTTTCTATCTATCTATCAGAACTAATCTATCTAATCTGTCTAATCTATCTAATCTGTCTTATCTGTCTAATCCTC
>WBZZ01003119.1:0-25000 GCA_019918135.1 Paulinella micropora | reverse complement strand
TTACATGCATGCATAATATCAATTCGCAAGTGCACATTAGCCATTTTCACGTATCTTACCGTGTATAAGTACACAGATATATGCTTAAACATACATACATGCACCTGTAGGCATATGCATACAAACAGGTGCACGGCTCGCTACTCATTAGGAACAACTAAGTATTATTACTAGGGAGACGTTCAAGGTTCTAAAATGAGCTAACTTTGATATGATTTTTCTGACGCAATGATTGAGTGACAATCCTGAAAATGTCATGTGAAAGTCCTGCTAGGCCATTTCAAACGATGTCTTCAGAGAAATCGTAGCTCTGGTATTGATTAAGAAAAGTAAGATCAAACTGTGCTAATTTTAGAACGTGAACGTCCCACTAATAGTAGCTACGATATCGTTGTAGCAAAATACACGCATATGCATACAGACAACTGCACCGATCACTACGAACGCGTAGATCAGTCGTAGCTCAAGATGTACTTCTAGCTTTTAGTACAATACAGTACAAAACAAAAAGCATGTTCAGTATAGATGTAGCTTACGTATATTGCGTGTGTACGCGCGCGCGAGAGAGAGAGAGAGAGAGAGAGAGAGAGAGAGAGAGAGAGAGAGAGAGAGATCCGACTCAGCTCAAGATTGTTTCTTAGTCTAAGCTTACTCAAACAGTCTTAGTAAGAAAATACTTGCCACTCGACGCGATTTGTAGAAGCGTGAGATTTTTTCTTGCCTTCTTGTCTTCCACATTAAAATGTTGATTTTTTTTTTTTTTTTTCATCTGAACTTTTCTCTTTCTTTCTTCTCCCCATGTTTGTTGTTCTATGAATGGCAAGTATTCAAGGCTATTCTTACTAGAAAATGACTGAGGAAGAAAAGAGAACTTTCAACAGCAGCCTGAGGCCGCTACGGGGCCGGCGGCCTCGGAGAAGTGGGGGAGGAGATTCTTTTAAGAAAAATTATTATATCAGACTGAGCACTTTAACGACCGGCAAACTGAAGTCATGACCGTACCAGTGATCGTTGACCGACGATTTCACGCCTTTTTGACCGGCGCGTAAGATTCGTGTGCAAACGGTTTCCTTATGGTCGTAGACTGCTCAGAGGTGCTCTCTGCCGGTTTATTCGTCTCCCAGGCGTCCTATCAGACTGACCACTTTAACGACCGGCCAAAACCATTACCGTTGACTTTTCACTCTTTTTGACCGGCCCGTTAGCCTCGGATTCTCTGCACAACTTGACGTTTCGACTTATCTAATTGATTTTTGATTTCGTCAGAGTTCAGAACTGAAATGCCTTCAAACTATCAGTTTAAAAAAATATGATCAGCTATCAGTGAATCGCCTTTTTTCCCTATATCACAGCCTTTTTGAGTCCGGCGTTTTTTACGGGGCCACGACACAGTCATAGCGGTAAATTTCAATCACTAGTCTCGACAAGGACGTGAAATGTATTCAAAAACACATCGCATGCATGATTGGGAAGGCTGAGTTTTCCCAACTTGAAAGCAAATCAAGTTCCGAATACACTGTCAGTGGCCCCCACCGTCCCACATCTACACTGCACTGTAGGCATCACCCCCCGGATAGCCGGTAAAAAGTACCCTTTTTCTTGTGTCAGGTGCACCTGGTTTTTTCCCATTATTTTCAATATCGTTTGGCCGGATTTGACCTAATGCCATTTTAACCTTGGTCTGTTGCCGTTTTCTTTTCGGCTTCACTGAGCTAATATAACGAGACATCATTCTCTTTTGGCGATTTGTGTCTGGTTGTATTACCGACTTTTTATTGAGCTATCTTCGGGGATTGTAACATTGGAGTCACCAGCACAAGGCTTATTTCTTTTCTGGCTTGTTTTTGGAACAGCAGAAAGAAAAATTGGACAGACCTATCTCTTCTGAGTAGGTGTTCCAAAAAACAAATACTCCAGCACATCCCCACACAGCTCTTTTTGCAAAACTAGACGTCTAGGCGTTTGTGAGTAGGTGTCTCAGTACCCTCTCCACAGCCTGTATCTGTGTCCTCACAAGGAGGCCAGACACCAGACCTCGTAGCTGTTCTTTTGTTCTCTCTTGAGACAGAGACAGAGTAGGTCAACAGACGTACAAACAAACACTCACAGATACAAACAAACTTGAAGGACACGAGCGTAGTACTCTACCTTTCAAGTCTGTGCACTTTGTTGCCTCTTAAACCACACACATCAGAGTATTTTTGCAAATCTCTGACTGTCTTTCGACAATAGGCATGAACAAGTGTCAGACGACAAGTCGACTTCTCAAGGAGTGCTTCTCTAGCCTCTTTGACATTATCTGTACATAGGTCCTCGTACCTCATAACAGATACAACAACAAAAAGAGAAAAAGAAAAGAGGAGTGGAGAAGGAGATCAAATTTTCAGAGAAAGTCGTACAGATTACTTCTTTCTCACAAAAAAAAAAAAAAAAAAAAAAAAAAAAAAAAAAAAAAAAAACATAAGACATAGAGGTGAGACGCTCTCTCTCTCTCTATACTGTCTTTTCGTTTTTTCTCTCTATTCGTTCCTCATAGACGAACAGAGCAATTACTGGGTAGAAACAACTCTGTCTCATCCGTATTCCTTCAGCATCCATGTCTACTAGGTCTGAAGACTGGCAGGAAGGAGGGGGGGAGAGTGAGCGAACCCCAGGAAACGAAGAGGAGTTCGTTGACTCTCATGCAGAAGGAGGAGATCTGGCACCTTCCTTTGACACAGGAGGAGCAGAGAATCAATTTTTTACTGCGCCTTCCTTTGACACAGGAGGAGCAGAGGAAGTCGAGGAGGAGCAGAAGGGAGGAGAGGAAGCGAGGTTTGTGGCCGAATATGGCAAACTAAGTAAGAAGGAGTTTGAGGAGAAGAAAGGGAAGGATGAGGCCTATAAATGGCTATACATTCCCCAAGAAATGCGATGGGGACAACCCTTGAAGAAGGAGGACATCTGTTACCCTCTCCCAAGGCAAGCTCTGCCTCTCGCAGAATTCCTCAGAGACGACGGTGCACAGTTACAGGTGCAACATGTCTCATTCGGGGACAATATGTCTTTACTGGAGCTACTCGACCTCTCATGGACAGTGTTTGAGTGTGCTATACTCTTTGAGTACCAGACTGGAAAGACTGTGCTGCCATGGAACACAAGAGCACTGGCTAGGTTGCTCGATCCTGGTCAGGACATTGATTCAATAAAGAGAGTGGAAAAGGAGTTTAAGTTCAGGAATCCAAAGGACAGATCAATGTCATGGATGTGTCTCTGAAACTTATGGAGGCCAAGCTAGTGGACCTGGGTAAACTCCAACACACCCAGTTTGGCAGGGACCTTCACCCGGCCCTGAGGGAAATAGAAGGCGAAGCTGGAGGGGTGACGAGGATGAAGAAGCTGCATGCGGCCTTGGTGAAGGATGACGCATGGAAGAGGTGGGTCTTCACGAAGGATCATACGATCTTGGAGGGGATGGCCGCACCACCCCCCACCAATAAAGCGGGAGAGAAGGAGTTGGCGGAGAAGGCCTTGTTCCTTCGGAAGGCAGCTGAGATCCTGTCTTTTTTTCATCATGCCCAAGAGCTGTATATCAAAGAGCTAGCGGCTGAGAAAGAAAAGAAGGAGATGGAGGCAAAGATTGCATTAGCCAAGGCGGCGGGAACAAAGGGACCGAAATATTCCTCTGGATCTTATATGGCTCCCTCGGGCCGCTCCGCCCCGTCAGCCCACACAGCCCCTTCGGCCCCTGCGACTAGCTCAGCGCCTACCACTGTTATTGTCAACAGTAATGACAAAAAGGACAGACAGGCTATCATACAGGCCTTCCAAAAATATACAAAGTCCGATGCCACTGCTCTGACGCTGTATGCAGAGACAGCGAGTCAGAAGGACACGGATGCGAACCTTCGAGACAAGCTCAGAAGAATTGATGCTTGTATGAAGCAGCATCCAACGGACGAAACACAGGAGTATGAGGCGTTGTACACCTTGTTGGACCCATCAATCATCACACAAGGGTTTGATGTTGGGGAGTACAAGGCGATGAGAGCGGTAGAGGTGGCGGCTAGGAGAGCAGCCTCAGACCTGCAATGCACGGTGCCAGTTGCCGTCCTCTTGCAATACTTTAAAACTCATGGGTATCAGCACCTGTGCACTGGTACTTTGATTGGGTTTGAGATTTTTCAAGAGGTGAACGAAGGGCTGGGCATTGGCACGAGGTTGGCAGCGATCCTCACTGAGGTCAGCGCCAAGTACGGGCTCTTTTATAGCCGGAAGTCTATCATTTTGTACTTCCTGAGTGCTTTGTGTACACGACACCCGAGCAAGCTCGCAAGGATCATACAGTCCTGTCCGACCTTCACGGCGGTGAAGACGGCGGATTTTTTAGAAACGAATATATACGAGAGGACTGTAGCGGCTACTCCGCCGGGCGACCTGTTCAAGGAGGTGCTCGACGCGTGTTCCGAATTGGACACGGCCACCGAGTCATTCTCCAGTGCCGCGACACAGGGGGTTGGAGGTGCTCAAGCAGCACATGCAACTCGAACGGCAGGTCTCAAGAGGGGGAGAGATGAGCCGACGCCGTGCTACCGCTATTTTTCATACATGGCGTGCAAGCATGAGGCACAGAAAGGAGTAGGCAATTGCCTCTTCAGCCACGACTCTCTTGATGATAGGCAGCGAAATCTTTTCCTTAGAGAGCTCGAAGGCATGAAAAAGACCATGTACGCCATGTACAAGAAGGAGTTGGAGGAGGGGAGGTGGAATGCGAATATGGTCTCGGATGCGGAGTTCCGGGAGGCCATCATTTACTTCCTTGACAGAATGAAGAGAAGGGAGAAGAGAGAGACATCGGGCCGATCAAAGGCGCCGACTAGAGGAGGAGGAGAGACGAGAGGCGGCACCACGAGGACGAGGCTTTCGTGGAAGGGGAGGACGGACCCCAGCGCGCCCTCCCAGAGGACACGGATACTGGAATTATAGCACCAGTTCCAGCTCCAACTACCCCCAGCAAGCTTATACCGCTACGGAGGGGGGCCGTCAAGACGAAGACACCGGCTCAGGTGAGCGTGTTGTCGTCGTAGACTGACGGGAGGAGAAGAGAGAGGAAAAGAAGAGAGAGAAGGAGATAAAAACTGTTCTTTTTAATCCGACAGTCACAGTTATGCCTACTGTTGCTGAACAGGATACGAACGGTTCCGTTCCTCCTAGACGTGAAGGTGAAGGCACACAGCCTCACAAGCCTCAAGGTAAGCACTTGCTAGTTCATCCTTCGAGAGCTAATATGATAAATGATGCGAATAGGAAGGCGAAGAAGGCGATGGAGGAGAGGAAGCCGAAACCAAAGCTAGGTCTTCTCCTACGAAGAAGCAGCGGACCGTACCCCCGCCAAAGGACTCAATAGTCTCTGCTATAGACACGAGTACACTCGGTGTACCAGACTCTGTCCAAAAGACACTCGAGATACAACTAAACATTCGACAATCTTGGGGGTATCCCTTTTTCCGAAATTTTCCATGAAGTATATGGACTTTTTTGAAAACGTGTGGAAATGAAAGGAAATCAATTCACTGATTGCAGAACATATAAAAATAATATTAAAACATGTTTTTATTAATTGTAATACACTTTAACTTCATCTTCAGAGGTGGGCAGGAACCGGTCCGACACGGTAATCTTTCTCCTTTTTCATAGTCCCGGCTACTATGAATCTATGATGATAACAATGCCCAACATGCAGAATTTGCTTTTAAGTTTGTTTATCTTTGTTTACATTAAGCATTTTACTTTATTATGATAATAAACATTGCTTTTACCTACAATAAATTCCCCCCGGGGGGGGGGGGGGAGGGGGGAGGGGGGAACGGGGGAGGAAGAGAAGTGCGATGTCGCCACGCAAAATACATAGATTCTACAACAAAATTTCTTTAATTACTAAAAAAAATAATAAATCTAACTCCGTAATATCATACTAACTAAATTAGAAGTTTGTTTAACTCTTGCACGCGACAAACGTTCTTAATCACGCTTTCGACCATAACAAACCTGCCAGTGCAAAAAATTACGATTAATACTACACTACTACAAAGAAAAAAAACACAAAACAAATTCAAACATCTTTCAGATGAAGGAGAAAAGTGAAAGCTATGCAAACTACCTGGTGCGTGCATTTGAAGTTAGCGCCGAGTCAGCGCAAGCGATGCTAAAACAAACTCCCATGCGTTAGGTGAGCTGGGAGCGGTGAGACCGGTGCCGCGTTGGGGGGTGGAAGGTGAGTTACCAGCAGACAGAGCGCCAGCTGCCATCCGCGCGATGAGATCCTCCAGCAAGCTTTCTCTCTCGCTCTTACTATTTTTGTTGTTGTTGTTGTTGTTGCTGTTGTTGTTGCTGATGTTGTTGTTGTTGTTATCATTATCATCATAGTTTTTCTTGTTCTTGTTATTCTTCTTCATCTTCTTCTTCACTCTCTCGTTCTCTTCTTCTGAGCTTTCCTCCTCCTCCTCCTCCTCCTCCTCCTCCTCCTTCTCCTTCTTCGAATTCTTCCTCTTTCTTCTCTCCTCTTCCCGTTGTCGCTTCTCTTGCGCCTCTTTTTCCTTCCGATCTTGCGCTTCTTTTTTCTTCCTTTCCTCCTCTCTCAACTTTCTTTCTTCTGCTAGCATTTCCTTAATGGATGCGGCTTGTTCTGACATTGCCTTGTTCACAAGATCCTGAACGACTTCTTTCGACACGCCGGCAGACGAACTACCCTGAATACAATACCGGTCGCCGTTGTTTTGAAAGAAGTCGTTCATTTCTTGCGAACAAGGCAGTGGCAGAACAAACCAACAGCAACGACAACAACAACAACAAAGAATAATAATAATAATAATAATAATAATAATAATAATAATAGTATATCTCCTGCCAATTGCTGAGACAAAAGGCCATGTGCATCCAGTCCTCCATTCCATAAGGAAAGTCTCCACACCAATCGGTGGAATAAAGGAAGTGACGGCATAGAACATCACTCTAGGAGCTTTATACCAATCAGCCCATGGAAAGGGACCGATGGCCTATGTACTCCCTAAATAATAATAATAATAATAATAATAATAATAATAATAATAATAATAATAATAATAATAATAATAATAATAATAATAATAATAATAATAATAATAATAATAATAATAATAAAGTTTGAAAAAAAAAATGTCAGCGCTTCCCGTTAGAGAGATTATACTCGGAAAAAAAAAGACAGGGAAAGGCTCACTGATAGAATGCCACACACACTAGCTAGCCATACTAAAGCTAGTAGCTATACTCCCCTCTCTAAACTATATGCTGCGGCGCCCAAAGAGACCTTTTGACCCCCCCCCCCCCCCCCGGGGGCCCCCCCCCTCACAAAAAAAAAAGAAAAAGAAGAAGAAGGAGTAGGAAAGATTATACCTCCAACGACATGTCCACTTCATCAGCGTCGACCGCGGGCTTTTTGGACTTCGGCTTGCCTAGTCACGTCAGAAATTAGAAACACTGAAAAAAAAGCACACAAAAAAAGATGAAATTTGCTAGTACCTGGCTTTTTCTTGCTGGACCCCTTAGGCATAGGAGGCTCAGGGGTCTCTTCTTCTTCAGGGACGTCTGGAACGTCTGGAACATCGTCGACGTCGATGGATTCTGCACAAAGAACCAAACAATATTACATACATCCTTCATTTTTCATTACATACAATGTTGCTACCGAATCTCAGTTTTTTTGGCCTGCCCGAAGAGCGAGGCTCAGTCGGGCCCTTTTTTTGATTCTTCTTCTAACGTTTCAGGCGAGCATGCAGTAAATATGCAAAATAAAGAAAAGGAAGATGCCAAAAAAAACAAAAACAAAAACAAAAAAAAAAAAAAAAAAAAAAAAAAAAAAAAAAAAAGATGGAGCTGGTGGAGAAAAAGAATAATAACATGTATATGAAGAAGAAAAAGAAAAATGGAAGAAGAAGAGGAAGAAGAAGAAGAAGAAGAAGAAGAAGAAGAAGAAATGACCTTGTTTGCTTCGTACAGAAGCAAAAGCTCCCGCTTCCGCCAGTTGCAAATCATAGGCGGGTTCGTGGGGTTACCGACGTAGAGGAGCCACGCGGGCTTCACCTGCTTCTCGAAGTCCATCGGCGACGGATCAAGCATGCAAGAGTGTTTAAGGTTAAAACCAAAAAAACCCATGAGCTGATATTGGATTTCGTCAGCCTTGCCATCGCCGTCAGTGTCGACCTCGCGCGCAGCAAAAATGAAGCGCTTCGATCCTGCAACATCCAAGTATAAAAAATATGTGCAGCTTGTGAATTTTGAAAAACATACAGTACCTCGATTGACTTGCGCAGGAGTCTTCTTGCGCCAACCAATGGGAAAGACAATGAAGAGCCTGCAAATAAAAAATAAACAATCAGTTTATAAAAATCTTTCATACTTATAGGGAAAAAGACCCGGGAGCACAAGGTGAAGTTTCACCCTCACATGTCTCCACTTGCGTGGACGCCTTCAGTTCGAAATTGTTGTACTTTGTAAGTGCAACGTCGAGCGCGAGCGCCCCCTCCCGATGTTTGTTGTCCTCGGATGTGAACTTAAAGAGCAAGCTAATTAAAGCAGCAGCAAAAGAGGAATAATAATAATAATAATAATAAAAAGAGAGTTTAAATTAAAAAAAATGGCAGCGCTTCCCGTTAGAAGAAATATACTCGAAAAAAAAAACAGGGAAAGGCTCACTGATAGAAGGCCACACACACTAGCTAACTATACTAAAGCTAAGTATCTATACTCCCCTCTCTAAACTATGCTATCGAATAATAATAATAACAATATAATAATAATAATAATAATAATAATAATAATAATAATAATAATAATAATAATAATAATATGTATCGTCTGCCAATTGCTGAGCCAAAAGGCCATGTGCATCCAGTCCTCCATTCCATAAGGAAAGTCTCCACACCAATCGGTGGAATAAAGGAAGTGACGGCATAGAACATTAATCTAGGAGCTTTACACCAATCAGCCCATGGAAAGGGACCGATGGCCTATGTACTCCCTAAATAATAATAATAATACTATATCTGAGGCGTACTGATGCAGCTAATGGCATATCCTCAACGGACATAAGCCTCCAATACCCTTTTTCGAGGTCCTCCACCCCCCCGTGTCAGTCTCTCGCCTGATGATCGGGGCCACCGATGGAGCTCCTGAGGGCAAGACTGCACTAAGCCGAGGTTATTCCGCAGTCCCAGCAACCTCTTGCAAGACGTCACCGAATGTGCAAGTGCATACACCAAGCGCGGTTGCTAGAGCTGCCTCGAAACCCCACCCATAACAATCTGGTGTCTGCTGGGTCCTGGGCTATCAACCAGCATATGCGGAGTTTAAGATCTTTTACGCGCGCAACGACCCTCCTCCCCAGCATCTACCACCAAAGGGTTATGAGTTGGCGTCACAGTTTAACGCCTTGAGGCCATTGGGCTGAATAATAATAATAATAATAATAATAATAATAATAATAATAATAATAATAATAATAATAATAATAATAATAATAATAATAATAATAATAATACTATATCTGAGGCGTACTGATGCAGCTAATGGCATATCCTCAACGGACATAAGCCTCCAATACCCTTGTTCGAGGTCCTCCACCCCCCCGTGTCAGTCTCTCGCCTGATGATCGGGGCCACCGATGGAGCTCCTGAGGGCAAGACTGCACTAAGCCGAGGTTATTCCGCAGTCCCAGCAACCTCTTGCAAGACGTCACCGAATGTGCAAGTGCATACACCAAGCGCGGTTGCTAGAGCTGCCTCAAAACCCCACCCATAACAATCTGGTGTCTGCTGGGTCCTGGGCTATCAACCAGCATATGCGGAGTTTAAGATCTTTTACGCGCGCAACGACCCTCCTCCCCAGCATCTACCACCAAAGGGTTATGACTTAGCGTCACAGTTTAACGCCTTGAGGCCATTGGGCTGAATAATAATAATAATAATAATAATAATAATAATAATAATAATAATAATAATAATAATAGTGCCTCTCTGTCAATGGCTGATGCATTTCTGCACATGCGCCTCCATCGTCTCACCCGTGAGGGGAGTACGAAGAATTGACGATAAGCTCTAATGACACCCCCGCAAGGGCAGTTCCAACACTTCCAGACGGGCCGGTATGTTCAATGAAAATACTGGTCCAGAAATAGACCGGTATGTTCAATGAAAATACTGGTGGCACCGACGGGAATCGAACTGGCGACAGGGCTCAGATGGTAGAACTTGACCACTGGGCTATCACGGTGTCCATAATAATAATAATAATAATAATAATAAATAATAAAAGAGGAACAGAAGAAAAAGCTAATAATAATAATAATAATAATAATAATAATAATAATAATAATAATAGTGCTTCTCTGTCAATGGCTGATGCAAATCTGCACATGCGCCTCCATCGTCTCACCCGTGAGGAGAGTACGAAGAATTGACGATAGGCTCTAATGACACCCCCGCAAGGGCAGTTCCAACACTTCCAGACGGACCGGTATGTTCAATGAAAATACTGGTGGCACCGACGGGAATCGAACTGGCGACAGGGCCCAGATGGTAGAACTTGACCACTGGGCTATCACGGTGTCCATAATAATAATAATAATAATAATAATAATAATAATAATAATAATAATAATAATAATAATAATAATAATAATAATAATAATAATAATAATAATAATAATAATAATAATAATAATAATAATAATAATAGTGCTTCTCAGTCAATGGCGAATGCATTTCTGCACATGTGCCTCCATCGTCTCACCCGCGAGGGGAGTACGAAGATTTGACTATAGGCTCTACTGACATCCCCGCAAGGCAGCTCCAAGCCTTCCAGACAGACCAATACTTTCAAAGAAAATATCCTTTGAAAATACTGGCACCGACGGGAATCGAACTGGCGACAGGTCCCAGATGGTAGACCTTAACCACTGGGCTATCGCGGTGCCACATAATAATAATAATATAATAATAATAATAATAATAATAATAATAATAATAATAATAATAATAATAATAATAATAATAATAATAAAATAATAATAATAATAATAATAATAATAATAATAATAATAATAATAATAATAATAATAATAATAATAATAATAATAATAATAATAATAATAATAATAATAATAATAATAATAATAATAATAATAATAATAATAATAATAATAATAACAGTATGAAATTAAAAAAAAATGACAGCGCTTCCCGTTAGAGGGATTATACTCGGAAAAAAAAAGACAGGGAAAGGCTCACTGATAGAAGGCCACACACACTAGCTAACTATACTAAAGCTAGTAACTAACTCCTTTCTGTAAACTATGCTACAGTATCCAGTAATAATAATAATAATAATAATAATAATAATAATAATAATAATAATAATAATAATAATAATAATAATAATAATAATAATAATAATAATAATAATAATAATAATAATAATAATAATAATAATAATAATAATAATAATAATAATACCAGTCTTGATAATCTAATCCGGATAGGAATGTGAAAATTCCTTTGTGGCCCCACACGCGAACCTTCCCCGAATCCAGAGGGGGAAACCCACTCAGCTGGTCATCCTCCTCTTCCTTCTTCTTCCTCTCCTCCTCCTCCGTCTTCTTCCTCTCTTCCTCCTCCTTCTTCCTCTCCTCTTCCTCCTTCTTCTTCCTCTCCTCCTCCTCCTCCTTCTTCTTCTTCCTCTCCTCCTCCTCCTTCTTCTTCTTCTCCTCCTCCTTCTTCTTCTTCTCCTCCTCCTCCTTCTTCTTCTTCTCCTCCTCCTCCTTCTTCTTCTTCTCCTCCTCCTCCTTCTTCTTCTTCTTCTTCTCCTCCTCCTTCTCCTCCTCCTCCTCCTTCTTCTTCTTCTCCTCCTCCTTCTTCTCCTTCTCCTCCTCCTCCTTCTTCTTCTTCTTCTTCTCCTCCTCCTCCTCCTCCTTCTCCCTCTTCTTCTTCTTCTTCTTCTCCTCCTTCTTCTTCTTCTTCTGCTCCTCCTCCTTCTTCTTCTTCTTCTCCTCCTCCTCCTTCTTCTTCTTCTTCTCCTCCTCCTCCTCCTTCTTCTTCTTCTCCTCCTCCTTCTTCTCCTTTTCATCCTTCTTCTTCTTCTTCTCCTCCTTCTTCTTCTTCTCCTCCTCCTTCTTCTTCTCCTTCTCCTTCTCCTTCCCTTTGTCCTTCTTTTTTTGCTTCTCCTTCTTCTCCTTCTCCTTCTCCTTCTCCTGTCTCTTCTGCCTTTTTGCGGGAGGAGCTTCTCCCAATCCGTCGTCCCAGGGCACAGGCTTATTCTTGAGCAGGATCCCTACGATGCATGCATTATAAATACATACATACATACATAATACCTTGTGCATTCCAGGTGTAGCTGAAGCCGCGGACCAACTCCTCCAAATCGCCTTTGCCCTGCATGTTGCACATTAAATAAATAAGTAAGTAAGTAAGTGAGCAAGCATATACCAGATCATGCTTGCAAAAGACGGCGTGGGGAATCTCCACACAATCAAAGGGCAGCACGTCTGCAGACCCGTTGATTTTAAGGAACAATTCCCCACGCGAATTTTTGAGAATGGCTTGCAGAGCCTTGGCAATGTGCTTCGTAGACATGCCAGAGTCAGAAAGTGATCCTACACGTTGACAAACGAGCAAAATGAGTTGAATTCCAAAGACATAACTACCAGTCAGCGCCTTCAACCTTAAAATTTTTCTCGGGCCGGTCTGAAATTTGAACGTGTGGAAAAAGGGTCGTGTTATTATCAAACTTTTGTGCAGAGATTTTATTAAGAGCATGACATTTCGAGAAAATGTAACAGCATTCCCGCTCTTTCCCCAGCTCAGAATGAGCGGGAATGCTATTCTTTTTTTCTGTACACAACAATCTGTGGAAAAAACTCTGCACAAAAGTTTGTGAAAACCGACCGGCATGATTTTGCATTTCCTTCCTACGTACTCTCAACTCATGTCATCCCTTGCATGTTTCTGCTATAACGTGTTTGTTGAAGCTATAAATGTCATTTCCTAACATTGCACGACCCAGCTTAATCTATTTTTCATAAACCAGCAATTCGATGAAACTCGTTTTTGGATTGCTGTTTTGCAAACTTTTGTGCAGAGATTTTATTGAGAACATGACATTTCGAGAAAATGTAACAGCATTCCCGCTCTTTTCCCAGCTCAGAATGAGCGGGAATGCTATTCTTTTTTTCTGTACACAACAATCTGTGGAAAAAACTCTGCACAAAAGTTTGTGAAAACCGACCGGCATGATTTTGCATTTCCTTCCTACGTACTCTCAACTCATGTCATCCCTTGCATGTTTCTGCTATAACGTGTTTGTTGAAGCTATAAATGTCATTTCCTAACATTGCACGACCCAGCTTAATCTATTTTTCACAAACCAGCAATTCGATGAAACTCGTTTTCGGACTGCTGTTTTGCAAACTTTTGTGCAGAGATTTTATTAAGAGCATGACATTACGAGAAGATGTAACAGCATTCCCGCTCTTTTCCCAGCTCAGAATGAGCGGGAATGCTATTCTTTTCTTCTGTACACAACAATCTATGGAAAAAACTCTGCACAAAAGTTTGTGAAAACCGACCGGCATGATTTTGCATTTCCTTCCTAGTACGTACTCTCAACTCATGTCATCCCTTGCATGTTTCTGCTGCAACGTGTTTGTTGAAGCTATAAATGTCATTTCCTAACATTGCACGACCCAGCTTAATCTATTTTTCACAAACCAGCAATTCGATGAAACTCGTTTTTGGATTGCTGTTTTGCAAACTTTTGTGCAGAGATTTTATTGAGAGCATGACATTTCGAGAAGATGTAACAGCATTCCCGCTCTTTTCCCAGCTCAGAATGAGCGGGAATGCTATTCTTTTCTTCTGTACACAACAATCTGTGGAAAAAACTCTGCACAAAAGTTTGTGAAACTGACCGGCATGATTTTGCATTTCCTCTTCAATATATTATTATTATTATTATTATTATTATTATTATTATTATTATTATTATTATTATTATTATTATTATTATTATTATTATTATTATTATTATTATTATTATTATTATTATTGTTGCTTGGAGCTGCCTTGCGGGGGTGTCAGTAGAGCCTATCGTCAAATCTTCGTACTCCCCTCACGGGTGAGACGATGGAGGCACATGTGCAGAAATGCATTCGCCATTGACTGAGAAGCACTATTATTATTATTATTATTATTATTATTATTATTATTATTATTATTATTATTATTATTATTATTATTATTATTATTATTATTATTATTATTATTATTATTATTATTATTATTATTGAGTCTTTGGAGCGGAGCCGCGTCACCGAACGGCCCCGTGCTACTACTAACTAGTACCAATGGAGGCACATGTCCGACAGGATCAAAGGCCAATTGACTGATAAATCTATTATTATTATTATTATTGTTATTATTGTTATTATTATTATTATTATTATTATTATTATTATTATTATTATTATTATTATTATATAGCATAGTTTAAAGAGGGGAGTATAGATACTAGCTTTAGTATAACTAGCTAGTGTGTGTGGCCTTCTATCAGTGAGCCTTTCTCTGTCCTTTTTTTTTTTGTGATTCCCTCTAACGGGAAGCGCTGCCATTTTTTTCATGTGTATTTCAAACTTTAGGTATGCCATGCTGAGGGCTAGCAAGGCGCCGATATATGTGGCACACCGTGGTGGTGGCTACGGAGTCTTTGCTGATAATACCTTCCTCCTTTTCAGCTTGGGCTCCTCGAACCAGGAGGAAAGTCTTTGCGTGCTGCAGATCATGCTGCATTTTCTGATCATTTCACTATGAAAATTGGGAGTTCCCTGCAAACAGGGATGCATCCAATTAAATTCATTAACGAATCGAGCAGGAATGCAATCATCATCGACTCTCAGTGAGCTTTATTCTTGGGCAGCTTCGCAGCTTGAATCGTTTCAAACAAAAACTGGATCGTTTCAGTATATGTATTTAACGGAGGCTGTGTGCAAAGTAGCCTGGCAGCGTATCTACGGGATCGGTGATAAAGTTTTGTCAAGAGCACACAAACTTCTTGCAAATAACACGAAGGTTTTGACAAAAAGCTACTCAACCGTTCCTGAAACAGAAGATGTGGTAGCAGTATTACTCTGCGAGAAGTTCATGGAGAGTTACCCGGAGATATGCAGCGACGGAATATGGAGGATGCAAGAAATGGCTCAGGACGCAGGAGTCCAAAACTATGTTCGCGAGAATTGGAAAGATATGTGCCTTCGGTTTGGTTGTTCGAAACGAGTTGATCCAAATAATCCTCCGACAGACAATACGATCAACAAAGTTTGGCGCATGGATTTTCCGCACGTCAAGTTTGTCAGAGGTATTATGCATATTTTCGTTATCATTACTTATTACAGGTTTGTTTTGCAGAAGGAGATTTCTCAAAATGCGAGATCTGCACAGAGCTTGCTGCTGATCATTCTAACGGTTTCAGGACTGAAGTAGAAGCTCAAGAATGGCGTCGCCGTAGCAGGCTTCATCACAAAATTCACAGGGCGTGCCGCGTTGCCAGCATGCAGCGCAAGAAGGCAGCACCAGCAGATTTTGCTGCCACAGTCATATCAGCCGATATGAAACCGCCAGTGAAGATCCCATCTTGCCGCCGCGCCGCGAAAGATTTCAAAGGAAAAATTGTGTTTCGCCTTTGCGTTGGAATCAATACCTGCTACACTACCGATACGCATTTTATTCTGACGTACCTTGAAGGCGCGGTAGAACACGGCGCGAACAGCAACATTACTATGCTTGCCGCACTTTTACATTGGCAACTTTGGAACCCTCGCACAATGCAAGCGTGGAAATTATATCTTGAGTGGGACGGAGCTGGTGATAACACCGCGTGGGCGATGCTGGGTTTCCTTGGGCTCAATGTCGTTGACAGAGGAATCCGTTTCCAAGTAGAGTCACATCGCAAGCCACCAGGGCACGGGCACGATGGAGATGATCAGGAATTTCGAGTTATGGATATCGGGTGGAAGAGCACCTTCCTGACAACTAACATCGCTCAAGCGTTATTAAAGCTCATTCTTGCATTCAAGAAGCAGCACAAGAAGAGGCATGTGCTGGTTGTTCTCGGATGTAACTACGACTGGATGACTCATTTTAGCCCGTGTATGAACAAGAGTTTCAAAAACTACAACAAACCCTTGGCATATAGAATCACCAAGAAAGATCCTGACGCTTTGCCGACTGTAGAGATCGCTACTTGGGGAGACGCACAGGATTTTCATGGAGTGCGTGATGATCCCAGAGGAGAACCGATCAATTTGTTTATCGGACGCCCCGGTAATAATATTATCTATCTTTCTCTTTCTCTCTCTCTCTCTCTATATATATATATATATATCTCTCTCTCTCTCTTTCTCTCGTTCTATCTATCTATCTCTCTCTATTTATGACAGCGACCGACATGCCTCCCAAGCTTCCAGTCGGCTACTTCGTCAATCCGCGCCTGAAGAAGGATATTCGTGCTTTGGCTACTAAATACCTAGGGCCGGATGAGCGAGCACATGTGGAGGAAATGTTAGCAGGTGGAAATTTGACCAGAGTAGAGGTGGATGGAGATTACTTCGAAGGCGGCCTGCCCGGCCGTCCTGCTCATATGTCCTGTGTCGATGCAAAAGGCAAGGAATGGAGAGCAGAATTTCGATTGATCGACGAGCTACCTGTAAATTGGATGGAGTTGCCTCAAGAACGACAGGAGAAAATGAACGCACTTACGCGTTTGACCGATGAAGAGCTGCTGTCCTTACCACGCACTTATTTTGTTAATGAAGGACGTCCTCCAGCTCACCCGAGATGGCGTGGTGCAAGACAGCTTACTAGCGAAGAAAAGCAGGAGCAGGATTTAGCATTTGGAAATGCTTCTGAGCCTTGGCGGAAAATTCTCACGTTGCTAAGATCGTCAGAGGAAAAAAAGCAATTTGCGTCCAAGCAGATGGTAGTTAGCGAATTGAAATCATGGATGAGAATGCATGGTGTTGCAACGCAAAACTCCGATCGGAAACAGTTCAAGAAGGCAGAGCTTATTGAACAAGCGTGGAACCATTTCGAACGATGCGACTGTGGGTTCCCTGAGGAAGAAGAGCTTGGTGCTGCTCAGCCTGCAGAACCAGTGGCAGATTCAGAGGATGACTTATCTGATACTTCATCTTCCAGTTCATCAACTGACTCATCGTCTGATCGATCTTCTGGTTCAGAGGAAGAAACGCATGGTATTAGTTTTCTTCTTCTTCTTCTTCTTCTTCTTCTTCTTCTTCTTCTTCTTCTTCTTCTTCTTCTTCTTGTTCTTCTCCTCCTTAACATGATGCTATCCATATTGTAGATGATTCAGATCGCTCCGACGCAAGTTGGAGAATGCGTAACTCAGGAATCCGTTTGCGCGGACGTCGCCGCGCACGTCGTGCTGCGGGTGGACGTGGACGTGGACGTGGTCGTATGTGATTATTTTTTTTGAATGAATTTTTCTGGGTCCGACTTTTTCATAATGGTTTTTGTCTAGGGCAACTGCAACTGTAACGCTTCTTCTAAAAACTGAAATTAGAAATTTGTTTAACTCTGATAATGCACCAGAATCTGATGTGAAGCGTCCTCCCTCCGACCCATTCCCCCCCCCCACCCCCCCCCCCTCCCCCCTCTACGTACCAGCGTACGTCACAGCGGGCAAACAGAATTTTTTGAAGGTAAAACCATGTCTTAATATAGTAAAATGCTTAATATAAGCAAGAATAAACAGTAAAAGCAAATTCTGCATGTTCGGCATTGTTATCATCATAGATTCATGGTAGCCGGGACTACGAAAAAGTAGAAAAATTACCGTGTCGGACCGGTTCCTGCCCACCTCTGAAGATGAAGTTAAAGTGTATTACAATTAATAAAAACATATTTTAATATTATTTTTATATGTTCTGCAATCAGGGAATTCATTTCCTTTCATTTCCACACGTTTTCAAAAAAGTCCATATACTTCATGGAAAATTTCGGAAAAAGGGATACCCCCAAGATTGTCGAATGTTTAGTTATACCGGAAGCCCCGGAGACTCAAGAAGTTAAGTTGGCGGAAAAGGGGGGAGAACGAGAAGAGGACAAGGAACTTGAGCTTAGACTCAAAACCCTAGAACGAAAAATTCATGTGCTAGCGGCTAGTTTACATAGACCAGACGCGCTATGCTACACTGACCTCTTTTGTGAAACTTTACAAACCACATTAAAAGTTGGTAATGATACGATGGCGAATATTAATATTGTCGGCCAGAAGTTTTTGAATAGTCACCGGACATGGGTGGACAAAACATTAGAAAAACAAAGGGGACCCTAAAAGGGGTAGGCAGCCGTACGGAAATTACGGGCATCGTCACATTAATTTTCAAATTGAAATCCGGTCGAGTATATCGTGCGGACCTCTATGTTGTCCCCGATTACCACGGTTCAATCCTGCTGTCGTATGACCAATTGGCTACGATGGGGGCTGTGATCGATTGCGCCGCACGGCGGGTGATTTATGGAGTGAAGAATGGAGAGGAGGAGGATATTAATCCGATGACTGCTACTGACTCATACGAGGCTTTTGAGCTGAGTCTAGCAACGGAGAGGAAAAAGTTGGCCTTCGTACATGAGGCAACTGAAGCCTATGTACACCCCTATGTCACAGTGCCGGAGGAACTGACCTGGACCGACAATTGGGAGACGGAGATGCAGGCGTATACGGTTACGATTCCCGCATGGGACAGAAAGTCTATTGATGACTTAGTCGTAGCGCGTAATGAGGAGATAATATGTGTTGCGAAACAGTGCCCGTCGTTGGCCAGATTCGCAGAAGGTGGCGGGGCAGATGTCCATATTACTAATGGCTACTGTTACCATGCGAAGTTGTCAGATGAGAAGAGAGAGGCGTTTGTGCCAAGGAGGAAGGGGCGTATCCCCGATACTCCAGCGGATGACATTAAAACTTTTATCACGAACTTTTGGGGCGATGTGCCTACCTGGCCGCGCTCATTAACTGAAGTGAAAAAGTGTCTACGGACTCTATTTGAGAGTAACAAGCCGTATACTGTCATTCTGCCATACAATGAGAAGGCGATCTGGGCACAGGAGATAAGGGATCGGCTTATTGATCATCCTATACCTGTTCCTTCTCGCAAGCAACAGTTAGTGGTGGCTTGTCGACTCGGGTCTCGGGAGCAGAGCAGTGCATACAAGCAAAAGCTCAGAGCCCAGGACAAGTTGAAATTGATACCTCAAGCTTTCACATGCTTTGATGGTTTCTACACCCGTAAGGCTCCGATACAATACGCGAACCTTATTGATATGCTTGTCGGGCTGGGTCATGATGATGAGCCGGACACAGTCACGTATGAAAGAACGGGACTAGACGATTTGTCCGAGGAAGATTTGAGTTTGGAGGAGGACTTAGCGCCCCTCAAGGAGCATAAGAAGATGTCGGAGGAAGATTTCCAAGCGGCGGCGCGGAAAATTTTAGAAGAAGGAGTGGGTTCGGAGAGAGAGAAGGCGTTTCTCAAAGCTAAGATGGAGGCGTACAGAGAAATTTTCGACCCTCCTCGGGCAGGTGGTGTAAAGTCGGATGACTTCACTGCTGTCATTTACAAGATACCGGGTGCGGAGCCATCTCCGGCACCACGGAGGGCAAATTTGAGCATACATGAGGCAAAAATAGCGGAGGAGAATGTGAGACAGTTGCTCGATGAGGACTTTATTGAGAGATCTACATCTCCAATTGTCTCTCAACCGAAAATCGTCCCTAAGCCAGGAGGAGAATGGCGCTTGACGATCAATTATGCCCGTGTGAATAAGGTGCTAGAGGAAGAGAGAAATCCTCTGCCGACCTTAGAAGAAGGCAGAAGGGTGCTGCGGAATGCTAAATTCTATTCGGTCATTGACCTTAAGAACGGCTTCTGGCAGATACCACTGGACGAGAAATCCAGATGGCTGACTGCATTCGTTGTGGGTATGGAAATATACCAGTGGAAGGTGCTTCCAATGGGACTCAAACAGGCCCCGGGGCTCTTTCAGAAGGCGATGCAGAAGATGTTGAGCGGTCAATATGACGACCAGTCGGAGGATGGTTTTATGAGAAGGAGAGGACAGAAGGCGGGAGAATATGCATTTTGTTACATCGATGACATCATCGTATACTCTAACACAATGGAAGAGCATATCGATCACTTGTCAGATGTCTTCAGGCGCATCGGAGCATTTGGCCTGAAATGCAACCTAAAGAAATGTCAGCTTGCCAGGACAAGTGTGACGTATTTGGGTTACGAGATTTCTCATAATAGGGTCTCGATATCGCGCGAGAAGAGGGAGGAGATCATGAGTAGACAGTTGCCAAAGAATCGCACAGAGTTACACTCTTTTCTTGCGATGGCACAGTACTACAGCCAGTTCATACCCGATTGGGGTGCAACTCGGGCTAAGCTGGAGAAGATGATTGATTTTGGAGACTTTGAGAAGTGGGATGAGGAGGCTTTGCAGGCGTTTAATACGCTCAAAGATCTCATTTACAAAGATCCCAAGGACGGCGGATTAGTACTTATGATGCCCGACTTTACGAAGCCGTTCGTAGTCGACACGGATGCATCTAAGTTTGCGATTGGCGCGGTGCTGCAACAGGAAGATGAGGAGAAAAAGTTGCGCCCGATCATGTTTATTAGTAGAAAGCTGTGTGCGGCGGAGCGAAATTACTGCACGCGACAGAGGGAGGCGTTGGCAGTAGTATGGGCTCTTAAGAGGCTCAGAGAATACTTGTGGGGAGGACCTCTATTCACGGTTAGGACCGATCATCACAACCTTCTTTGGTTGATGAATCATGAACAAACCGGCCGTTTGGCGCGGTGGCAAGCTTTCTTGTCATGTTTCAATTTCACGATGGTCTACTTACCGGGAAAGCGAAACGTAGTCGCTGATAGCCTTTCCAGGCTAGAGTTTCAGTCGGAGGTGTCGGCTCTCGTATCATCAGTGGAGATGATGGACCTGTCCACGGACAAGGTATACGAGGTGAGCCACATAGAGGCGATGCAGATGGCAAGAGGCGTTCGTTATGACCGCACGGGTCTACGATATAGTCCTCAAGGCCCGGAGCATGGCATATGCTGTGAGGCGCATGTTCTCGAAGACGCTGAGTGGTCTTATGAGGCATACGAGAACGCGAAGGCAAATATAAAAGAAGAGGAGGAGACGACTGAGGTCTGTACTGAACCTCCACAGGAAAATCGAAGCGAGCTTGATGAAGACCTGGAAAGGGTAGGAGTAAGGTTGGAGGACGGTACTATCCATATCGCCTCGCCTACCGCGTGGAGGCAGCAACAGGCGACGGATCCGGAGTTCAAGGAGCTCATAACGTTATACAAGAACCCTAATGAGCTTAAAAAGACTCCACAGATCAAAGATCAGATGAAGGAGATGGCGTGGAGAGATGGGCTATTGTGGTACAAGGGCCAGCATGGCAAATTTGCATCACAGCCTGACAAATGGACTCTCTGGGTACCAGAGAAGTTGAGGCGCTTTATATATGTCGCAGCCCATAACTGCCCCTTACTGGCACATCCGGGTCGACAAAGAACTCATTGGTTCATAGCGAGGCGATTTTGGTGGAAAGGGATGAAGGAGGAGATAGACAGGGAAGTGGACGCATGCAACCCATGCAAAACCACAAAGACACCGCTGAAGGCGAACTTTGGCCTGATCGGTACATTCCCGTTACACGCCGGGATGTTTGAATTTTTACACATCGATCATGTGGGACCTTTCCCCGAATCGGCAGAAGGGTACAGATACCTTCTTACCGCAATAGATCGAGCCACCAATTATGTCTGGGTTGTTCCTGTTAAGGACGCTACAGGCAAGACAACTGCGGAGGCTCTGATCGATAGGATCGTCTCGCAGATCGGAGTGCCTAGAAAGATATGTTCTGATCGAGGTTCTGACTTTAATAATGAAGTCATCGACAGACTATCTAAGTACTACGGGATGAAATGGCAATATGTTACTGCCTATAACCCGAGAGCGAATGGCAAGATCGAGCGGGTACATAGACCTCTCAAAGCCTCGCTTAAGATGTACTGTATGAAGAAGGAGAATCAGAGAGCCTGGGTGGAGGCAGCACCTTCATTTGCCTTTGCAATGAACTGTCTACCCTCATCGGCATTAGGAGGAGCCAGGAGCTCAGTCTCGCCATATCAATTGGTTTACGGCCGAGAGCCTAATATCCCAACCTCACTTCTGCATCCAAAAGACACTTGGGCAGATGAGGATGAGTTGTTCGGGATAAGACTAAGAGCGAAGATGGAGGCGGAACAAATAGTTGCGGCGCACAGGGAGGCGGAGCGCAGAAAGACTGACGCACAAGGAGTGCGACCAGCGCACTTAGATCAAGTTCGTTTCCAGGTTGGGGATATTGTACTCTTGTACCATCCTCAAGTCCCTAAGGGGGTTAGCTCTAAGCTGTTTACCCACTGGAAAGGACCATACCAGATCATGGAACAGATGGGACCTCTGAATTATAAGATCAGGGGTAGAGGGAAGGTGCAGATTGTGAATGTTCGAAGGCTGATCAAATATGACCCCTTCTTACTTGAGGATGAATCCGTTGAGGAGGCGTTGAAACGGATGAAGGAGGACTTCCAAGAGGTACCGCCTATACAGAAGGAGGATACCTTAGAGGAGGAGAATGCCTATCGGGCACCGGTCACGGAGAAGGAGGAGACCGAGAAGGAGAGTAAGGAAGACTCAAACCGCAAAAGCGCGGCGGGGACTCAGTCTAAAGCCCCCATAGTCCGCGGCGGTACGAAGGAGAAGTTCACGGAGGCGCAGAGGAGGAGAGCGCAAAACGATCTCATCTTCGACCAACCGAGGAAGGTGGCAAGGTCGACGCGAGCGACGGATGTCCATGGAGGAGGAGGGGAGAAGGACACTAACCCGAACGCGGGTAATGTGGACATTCGACATGTGCGATGGAAGGAAGGAGAGGCGATTGCGGCCATCAAGTGGGTCCGAGACGCTTTTTATCTGTTGAGACCGGCAGAATCTCATGTTGCCGATGACACTCTCTCAGATCTTTATCTCATGCGAGCTGTGGCGGTCCCGCAGACTACACGGGCAGCACGGACATCGAAGAGATCCTTAGCAGCAAAAACGATACAACCGGTACTCCATTTTTGGAGAAGCATGGACCCTGTTGAGGATCCAAAAGCTAGACAATATTTACCGGTGTACAAAGACGCGAAAAATCTCGAGACATGGGATGATACTATTACCCTTCGAGACAAAGACCACACTGCGTGGACTATTCAGTCACTGCCTAGAGGAGTGCTTGATATTCCTTTTGACTTATCTTTGGGCGCCATCCCTAACAAAATATGGGACATTCTGGAGGAGTCGAAGTTTGACTTGACTTTTGTTGGCGGCCCGCCACCTGGCAAAGGGGTTCGCGCAAGGCGACGAAGGCAGTAAGTGACATTTTTTTCTTTTATCACGCGTCGGACATTGAAAGCTGCATGTGGATTAATCTCATAGTGCCCATGTCAGATCATGTCTTATTAAAATGTTTTTATACCATTGTTGTTACTTGGCATTTTTATCGCAACATATGAGTGCGAGGGTCAATCGGCAAATGGATACGACACCGTATAAGGGGATCGCTTGTGAGTTTAGCGATGGTGTTCCTGGTACGACCCTGCTTCAAGTATCCAGGGTGATGTTCTCAAAAAATGTTCTCATAGTAGACATATTAAATTTTTTTCTTTGGATATACTTAATATCGTCATACCAGCACGGTCCGTCTCTACTTGTGTCGGCATATCGCATGGTCGGGCTCACTCACCCCGGCTTTGGATATAGTTATTAGGTCTGGCCCCCTAGTACTATATTAAGGTAACCGATTGAATACAAGGGTATGTTATTAAAAGACAATGTATTTACTGATCGGAAGTGTTTTTGGAGAAGGAGAAAAATTATAACGCTGCTTTTATTGCAATAGTAATACTATTTGTTCTTGACATACTGCCTCAGAATTAAGTTACGGGGGGACAACAAGTGTGGAAGGAGGAGTTTTTATTTACAAAAACGAGGCTGGAGATTTATAGTTGACTCGTGTCTGGCGTATGCGTTTTATATATCCACTGCACCGTCTATCCGTGGGTTAATGCACTTAGTTGCGACACCCCGTAGCGTTTGTGCAGAAAAGAAATCAGCAATTATATGACGAAAATATTGCATATTTCCGTCAAAAAAAACGGGAAGGGGTACTGTAGGCATCACCCCCCGGATAGCCGGTAAAAAGTACCCTTTTTCTTGTGTCAGGTGCACCTAGTTTTTTCCCATTATTTGCAATATCGTTTGGCCGGATTTGACCTAATGCCATTTTAACCTTGGTCTGTTGCCGTTTTCTTTTCGGCTTCACTGAGCTAATATAACGAGACATCATTCTCTTTTGGGGATTTGTGTCTGGTTGTATTACCGACTTTTTATTGAGCTATCTTCGGGGATTGTAACAGCACTTCTACTTGAAGTCAGCCTTCAGCTGAGTACTTTGCAAGTACAATCATGATAGTTTTGCGAAGTCACAATACAACTTCAAGCATTTGCAAGCTCGGTGGCACTCACAATCTAGAGTACGTTCAGCAGTGTTCGTATTGCACTTGAATCCAACTTCCGGCCTTTGCAGCCGTTTGACGTTGTAATGTACTACTAATACCCGTTACTCCACCTAGACAATTTACCTGTAATTTGGATAGTCTTAGTCATAGGCAGGTTCATAGGCCGGACAGTTATTAATACCTTTATTACTGACAAGGACACTCAAGTTTCTAGAGTATTCGCGAATCATAGTCTGGAATGCCTAGAATCAAATGAGTATTACCATTCTGTTAAGGTCATCAAAATTTGTG
>WBZZ01003118.1:215000-233336 GCA_019918135.1 Paulinella micropora | reverse complement strand
ATCTCTACCCTTTCTACGACGTGCATCTGTGTCTCCGGACCGTTTGCGCACAGATCCTAGCGGGCTGCCATTCGCTCAAGGCCAAATGCTCCCCAGCCATCAAACCCGCTTAGTCGGTGTCCCTGATGTTGGTGGTCGTAGTGCAGGCGCCCCGCAACCGCTACGGGTTTGGGTGGGAATACTGTCTTTCTCATTGTACAATAATTTTAGCAAAATCAATAAAAAAGATTAGTGCGTTGGACAATAAGCAAAGTATTTATGCAAACATGAATTACGATGAACTGAAAGCACACCTTCAAGATGACGGCGTTGATATGAAAGAATTTTTGAAAGAAAACACGGAACTGCCCCCATGAACGAACAAATGATTGAAATGCGAAAATTAGCAATGGCTACCGAGATAAATATGATATAGCGCACATAGAAGACAATATCCAGCAAATGAAGCGTGATGTAGCACAATTGGTAAAACAAGAATATAAAGAAGAAGACTTAAAACGATTAACCGATAAGGGTTTAACATATATGAAAAACAAAGGCAAAGCGGACAAAATTCGCGTAATACGAAGAGAGGATAGAAGGCAAGCGGAGCAGGATTATAAGGAATGGAAAGAAAACCGAGAAGATTGGGAGAGAAAACACCAGATGATGCTTTAATAGAAGCACAGATAGGCGACGAACACAAGATGCTTGTGCCACGAATAGGTAATGACCCCCGAAGTGTAGAAAGATTTGTTGATGCTATTATTAGAAGCATTCAAGAGATAATTATGAGTCCCAGACTTAATAGATTACTTAACCTTGCTACAGGTGTTGGGCGATATGGTGTGAGAAGGATAGCATGGGGACAGATATTGAGATTAATTGCCAACAATCCACAACTACGTGTAATGAATGTTGGATTACTTGGGAGAAGAAGAGCAGATGCTCTCAATACCTTTTTGCTGGCACTGGCAAGAAATAAAGTGCCACAGGGTTTGCCTCCGCCTAATCCTCGTTTAATCGCAAGCGGACAGCAAAGAATAGGTGATTATGTATTAAGAGAATATGCGAGCAGATTAGCCACTGGAATAATGTCTTTAAATGCGTGGGGCGCATTTAAAACAGGCGTAGAGACTATGACGGTTCTCGGTCTTGGAAAAGCACTTGGAGAAATATATAAAACATGGTCTGCTCAACCAGATGCTCTCATTAAGTTGGAAGAAGAACGAATTCATACTGAGGGAAGTAATTACAATGGCGGGGGCACACGAGTGGAAAGCCGTCTTCAATTAGAAGATAGAACTCGTGGCAAATTTCCTTACATTCTACCAGCAGATGCTTTGGACTTAGTTGCTTTCGAACATGATTTATTGTATGCGTCAGGCGACAAGAATGTCCAAGACTTTGCCGATAAACGATACTTTTGACAGAATTATCAATATGAGCGATTATCTAACTAGTAATGGATTGGCTACGGCCGAAGTTGCCAAGAGTATTTTTGACAATTACAACTCAATGTTTTCAAAAGCGGATATATCTAGAATGGCCTTAGAAGCACAGGGGAGGGCACGCGGTGGAGTATCTTTTTGGGATGCAATGAAGTTTTGGAAAACTATCAAAACCACTCCTCCAGATGCGAAGTATAACGGATTCATAGGCGATGTAGATAAAACATTAATGTCCATGATTGGTATCATGAAGAATATGGGCAGTTTTGACAAGGATGCAACATTTAAAGTAAATAAAGTAGTAAATCCTGCTACATTTAATAAACAATATGCGGAACTCGTTGATGTTTTTAATAAAATGGTTAAATCGCAAGAAACAGCCGATGGTGTGAAAGGATATTCTCTTATCGCACCAGCAAATGAAACTGCAATTAATAATTTTATAGAAAAAATAAATACGCAGAGCACAAAAGATATTCCACCAAATATAGAAAAAGATATAAATCTTAGTGTTGAAGTCCCGATCGCATACTCAGACAATATGGTAGTAGCAGATACTATTGGACTGGGCAATAACTTGCTCATGCTTGATGATAAAGGCGCCCAAAAGAGGCACTTAAAGGGATTTGTTAAATCGTTGAAAGAGAAAACTGGAAAGAAAATTAAACTTTCTAATTATGACGATCCAAAAGTTGGATGGGAAGAGGCCATCAAACAAGCACTAAATCAAGGTGCTAGTATATCAGATGTAGCAGATGCAGATGATATTTTGGATAAGAGAATTTACGAAGAAATGCGGGGTAAATTAACTCAAGACCAAATGAAGCAATCGGAAGAGTTAGAGTTAAAAGATAGTCAAGTTGAAAAAACTAATCCACCGCAAGCAACACCAGCACCACAAACCATGCCACCACAAACTCAACCACCACAAACTCAACCAACACCTGAACCAAAACCAATACCAGCACCACAGACAACAGCATTTGTAGAGGAACCTGTTCAACCGCCACAGAATGATTTAAAAGAAGACCCAGATAACACGACAACTAATGACCAAATGGTTGATAGTATGAGAAGCATTGACCAATTGGTTGATAAGATTATGGGAAAATCTCCCGCCGATGAAAGAGATGACTTAATGGCACTTATTCGTTTTCTAATGCCAAGCGACCAAAATGGAGGTATCGGCACTTCACAAACAAACCCACTTATTAAAGGCAACGAACAAAGACGAGATCGTGTGCTAGCAACTAAGAATGATTTTGAATCACTAGACAGCACACTTTATGGCAACACAAATAATCACTTTATGTTGAATAAATACAATAGAGCAGTCATTCAGACCAGAATGAGAGAAAAAAGAGAGTTTCCAAAAATGAAACGAAAACTGACTAGAAACTTTCCCGCCGAAATCCCGCGACAAGTTCAAACTCGTCCAGAAAGAAAGGATTTTAAACCGCTTGTCAATCCTCCAAGTAATTACGCTTTTGGTAGTGCTTACTCTCCTTATTTCTATAATTATGCTTCACCACCCCAACCATTTGGTGCCGAATATGATAATTATAGATACAATCCAAACTATTTTCAAAACCCATAATATAGTGAGACATGCCTAAATCTATACATAAAGGATTAATAGCAAACAAGTTGCCACGAAAAACACTTTTGAAGCAGAATCTGGAAAAAACCAACATAGAAAAGCACACGAGGAATTTACTATTGACAGGCCAGTAATAACAGAGTTAGATAGCAAAACACCGCCCAAATTTAAGAATGACTTGGAAATACAACCAATTAAAACACAAAGAGATGGTGTTGAATTGCTTCCTATTCAAAAAGAAGGAATATTGCCAGCAATGGGGACTATGGTTATATGTGCAAGCACTGGCGGGGGTAAATCAGTTATGATTTGTAATCTACTCGCCAAAAAGAACATGTTGAAAGGTTTTTATGATAGAATAGTTGTCTTTTGCTTAAGTCCGTGTCCGATTTTAGAAGACACTCTCAAGTTAAAAAAAGAAGACATAATCAAAGAGGATAAGCCTGAGTTAATGAGAGACATATTAACTAAACAAAAAGAACTAATTAAGACGAAAGGTTTTAAGAAAGCACCAAAAATATTATTTGTTATTAGATGACATAGCACAGAGTAAAACTTTTCTTAAATTAGAAGTGCTTACCGAGTTGTTTTTCGCTTCAACACATGCTAAAGTGTCAGTCTGGGTAGCAACTCAGAGTTATACACAACTCCCACGAAGAATAAGAATTAATTGTCATTGGATGATTATTTTTAATGGAGTAAGGAGAAGCGAACTTGACAGATTGGCAGATGAATATGAAAGTCCTTTTCTTACCAAAAAAGAATTTTACAATATGGTTAAATATGCCACAGCAGAACCTTATTCGTTTCTAGCAATTAATAATACTGCTAGTGATAGAACAACCCAGTTTAGAAAGAATTTCTCTACCATATTACGGCTTAATGAGGATAGAGATATGACGAACTTGTAAAATTAAATTAAATGTTTTTTTTTACCATAATATATGACATGACGGAATAAACTAAATTATACAAAACTTGCTATCATCAGGCAATCGCACTTTGGCATAAACAAAATGCACAAGGAAAATTCGTAACCATTCGTAAAGGATCGCCCAAATACTTAGCAGTAAGGAAGATAGAAGAGGATATTAAGAGTGGTAAGATTAAGTGTCAATTAAAGCCAAAAGTAAGCAAAGTAAGTAAGAGCAATGGACAACCTATTGCCAGCGGGCAACCAGACCAAGTGCCCGACGAAGCATTGAAAAGAAAGGCGCCAGACATAGCATCAGCAAATAATTCGTCTCCCGAACCAAATGCCAAACCTATTGAAATGTCTCCAGCACCTAAAGTTGAACAATCCTTATCAACATCTGTTAATCCAATTCCTGTTGCCGTGCCAAAACAAA
This sequence comes from Paulinella micropora, assembly GCA_019918135.1. Classification (NCBI taxonomy): domain Eukaryota; phylum Cercozoa; class Imbricatea; order Euglyphida; family Paulinellidae; genus Paulinella; species Paulinella micropora. The sequence goes on along the minus strand of WBZZ01003118.1, from coordinate 228,957 downwards.
CTACCACAACACCAGCAAGTAAGATAGAAGCAATAGAAGATGCTTCTAAGGAAACTCCACCACCAACCAAAAAGGTTGCTCCAACTAATGACATGGATGTAAATCAAGCCATAGCGGATTTAAAGAAAATGAAAGAGGAAAGAATTACACACAAGAATTTACAAATCATGAAAAAAATAATTAATGGTAATTGATAAAATAATTATTATTTTATATAATGATTAAAAACACACATGCCTCCAATAAATTGTCTAACGAGTTTATTAATAAACTCAACGAAGGAAACAGACCCGCGAGTGATGGATTTCAACTAAATCAATTTGAATTGTGGAGTAGTCATGGTGCCCCATTAGTTAATCAACCATTGACCGAATTTGGCGACCTTGTCTCACATGAGAAGAGCACTATTCAAAGCACATTAACAGACATTTCTGATAACAAAGAAAATGCGGATGTTGTTGATTTGGGCACTGCCGTTAGCAGTTTGGCTTATTTAAAGAAAGCGGTTCAAAATGCTGAGGCAAGAGAGTTTCAATTAACCTCCCCGCAAGATACAAGACTTGACAATATACAGAAATCAGTTGATATTATTAAACAATCCGTCAGGTGAATAATTATTTATTTTTAATTTCTATTATTATTTTTTTATTATAGGAACATTGTGAATTTTACAATTCTACAAGCACACAAAAAAAATGGAAGGAAAGGATTCTAAAAATACTGAGGAGTTGATGACCCTCAACAATCTCAGATATGAGTTGCCAGCAAATTTAGCACTCACCGAACAGGGAAGTATCTTTAAGAAGAACTTTGCCGATCAGCAGACTTATACTAGTTAGTCGGGGACTGAAATGATTTTTACACTACAGGCAAGCACTGATTTTGTTTATGGAAAGAATTGCTATTTGTCGTTTGATATTAAAGCAGATGGTGCTGATACTAAAGCAAATAACGATTGTGCTATTGGTTTCCAGAACACTCTCGCAACCGCTATTTTGGAAAGATTTTTGTTGGAAAGCAAGGATGGTAGTGAACTTGAACGAATTGAAGATTTGAATAAACTGGTGCGAAACATTCTTCCATGGCATTATCCATTTGATTATCGTCGGCAGGCTCAGATGGCGGGACAAAGAGAAAATGTTGAAGTTAATGCTAATATTACTGACACTTCAGTTACTAATTTTGCCATTAATACTCCTACGGCCGTTGGCACTGGCCAATATTTGAGAGTTTGTATTCCTCTCCATTACTTTTCGGGAGTGTTTAATGAAGAAACTCTCATTCCTCCCTCTCTAATTAGTGGTATGAGACTTCGTTTGACATTTGCGCCACCTCAGGAAGCATTTACGATTATTGGATCTGCCACTGGTGGGGTTCCTGATGAGTTTGATGGTTCCGCTTTGACTTACACCGTATCAAATCCAGTTGTTATGTTGGAAACATTCTCTCTTGCTCCCGCCGTCCAGAGAAATATTATGGAACAAATGGGAAGCAAGGATGGGCTCCCATACACTTATGAAACATATTACAATCAAAAGGCTAATCCGGGCACGTCTGATGATTTTAATCTTCAAGTGAATAAGGCCGTTGCTCGTGCTTAGTGCTTGTATATCGTTACTCAAAATGTGCTCGCAGATCATGCTAGTATTGATAACCTTGGAACTGCTCAAATGCCTTATAAACAATATCAATGCCGTATTGGTGATTGGTATGCTCCGCAACAAAAAATGGAACTTGGTGGAAGCACAGATACTCTTGCCGCCGTTCAACGAGGATGTGCCGAATTGTATATTAACAATCTTCAAGCGACTATGGGCATTCGTGATGCTTACATGTCTTCGTCTGTTTCTCTTGAAAACTTTCGCAAATTTTATGCTCCCAGTGGTTCTACTTACGCAGACAATAACGGAGGATTTGCTACCATTATTCAAACTCTTAATCAGTCGCCCCATATTGGAGCGTCTGGTCTCGCAGTTAATAACTCACGAACTGCGGAAGTCACTCTTCGTTATGCTGCTGATTATAACGTTACTCGTGCCATCACCGCTTGGTTGAAATATGTTAAAGTCGCGTCTATCTATCCATCTCGTGCCGTGGTCAAACAATAAAAAAATTAAAAATTAAAATATATTATTTTATAATATAGCAATGTCTTTTACGATCTCCAACTTAGAAGACGAAAAGCGCACCCGCAAAAATTTCCTCCTTCGTGTCTCCTCAAGCGATAAAACAGAATCAAAATCCGCTTCTACTCACAATGGCCGTTTCGTTGTTGATCTCCCAGCAACTGGCCGTAATATTGATATAATTAGTGCTTATGTCGTAAAGAGTATCTCTATCCCAAATGTTTTCCCAAACATACCGAGTTATGCCAACACTCTCACATTGATTAAAACAACGGGATCGGCTACAAAAACGGCAATCGTAACAGAAAATCAATACACCATTGATACATTTATTACCGCCCTTCAAACTGCGATTAATTCAGCAATTACCCCTAACTCCGTAGTTATAACTTTGAACTCCGTTAATAAATTGAATTTCGCTTTCACTGGTGATACGTATGCTTTTGATTATGATAATAGCACGATTAGAGACAAGATAGGACTGACTGCCGATATTTCGGCCGCGGCGAGTAGCACTATGCAATCCATAGTCAATCTAATTGGTGAAACGGCCGTTTATGTTCATAGCCGTGCTTTAAATCAAGCAGGATTGGTTGAAGCAAATGGTAATTTCTCTGTCGTTGGTAAATGTAATTTAGATAAACCCTATGGAGTCCAGTGCTACTTTGAATCGTCAAACGATGTTGCCGATTACGTGCCATTTAATACAACAAAAAGTTTAAGGTCTATTGATATTGTCATTAGAAATGCACAAGGGAATGTGCTCGAATGTCCTGTCAATTTTGAAGTTAGTATTCTCTTGAAGGCGTATCATGCGTAATAAAAAAAGAAAAACTATAAAATATAATGACATTGAAAGAAAAATTTAGATATATTATTCACTATAGTCAAATATATTAATTTACAACGACAACAACAACATAAAAAACAAATTCCCTGCGGTGCCAATATTGATCAATTTTACAAATATTTGAAGACAAATCACGCACAACTAACTGAAGAATTAATCAAGGATAAGGACTTTGAATATATAAAAAAAAATAAAGTTGATAAATAAGCATGAATAACCTATTCTTTTTTTGTTTAAATCTGGTCTTCAATCCAGTTAAGGCTTACATAAATACTTGCCGTTCCACCGCTTGTATTTTGTGCGGATATGGTAAATGTCTTACTTGGTCCTATCTTGATATTATATTGAGACAAATCAATGTATATTGATGAACCACCAGACAACACATATGTAAATATCACACTTTCGCCCGTTCTTGTAGTTCCTGCCGTATCAACTTCTGCTAACGATGTGGCAGTATCGTAATTTGAATAAGAAGGTGTTCCTCCTAATGTGGTATTAAGAATAATTCTCGCGATACATGTTTTAGTATCAGAATTACTTATACACAAATTCTCAAAATAGATTATGTTGTAATTCGTTTTGCTATTGAATGTGGCACGATTTCTAATAGTAAATATAGCATTCTCAGTTGCTCCTATAGTTTTAACATTATCATACGAATTAGTTATAGCAATAGTCCGATCAATATTCCCTTCAACTGCCAAAAACATGCTCGCCGTTTTCATTACAACGGACCCAAGACTTGACGAATATGCCTTCGCATAAATAGCAAACGCCGCCTGATCCAATGATGGAGTGGTAGCAGTGCTTGCGTATTTAATTGAATGAATTACTTCCATTCGTCCAGTTCGCGGGTTTTCTATTTTGAATGTAATTTGACCGCTACCCAGATATTGAACAACTATTTCAAACACATTCAATTTGGTAAAATCAATCGCGGGGAAGTTTCCAGTATTATTACATTTATCAACATTCCACGCATATTGACTGACCACATTTTCTACACCTCCCGCCGTTCTTACGACGGACATTCCCAAACTTGATTGTCTAAAACATAAATTGTCTGCTGGTGTGCCTATGCCAATATCGCAATTGAAACTATCTGCGGCGATAGATGACGGAAACAATGCGGAAAATCTAGCAACTAACCCCATACCACTTCTATATTTGGCTCGTTCAATAGTCGTGATTTGTGCCGTTGAATTACCTAAGGCGGATGTCGTTAAAACAGCCATTGAATTAGCAGATGATACCACCCCGCCATTAGTCTCCGTTTTGTCAAAGAAACGTGTATTAATACCATATGTAAATACATTTTGTAATACTGGCGACAAATTGGCCGTTCTCAATTCTCCAAAAGCAGTTGTTGGTAAAGCATCTTTAATACTATCAATAGATAAAGAAGAAGATGATGATGTAGTTGATGAAGATGGTGTATTCGTGCTTTGACCAAAAAGGTTCATTTTATATTTTATATTATATAAAATATGCCAATAATAATACACGATTTGCCGAGTGATATAGTTGGACATATAAGGACATTTGTTTATTCAGAAATGTCCCAGCAGGATTATAAAAAAGAATTTTGTACTATATGTGGCTTGTCTCGCACATTCCAATCACACCCACCTATCATAGCAGTTGATATTGATGGTGTTCAGTTTTTCACAATCTGTTCCATTAATTGCTACAGACGAGAGTCTAATATTAGAGCAAGATACCACGAACCTCCTTTAATCGTTGTTAAGTATTAATCTTTTTGTTTTTGTTTGTTTCTCGTGCTTCTTCTTAATGGTGCTTTTACTTCCTTTGTCGCGGTTTCTTCTTGTGGCACTTCTTTCTTCTCTTTGATAAACTTATTAACAATAACGGCTCCAATCTTGCTTAATTGTCGTAGTTTGATATTTGTAATATTTGGATTATCGTTCCATATCTGTTCAAGCAATTTATACTTATCATCTCTGCTTGCTTTTTTTCCTAATGGTTGATATTTGCTTTCTTCTTCTCCGTTTTCCCTTTCCGTTTCATTAATATTGTTTAAATTCAAACATAAATCTATCTTTCTTCTTAACTCCTCTAATTCGGTTTTAATTCCTTCTGCTTTTATTTCTTCGGGGTCGGCCACATTAACCCAACTATAACTATAACTAGTAAGCATATCACCATGACCAAGAACATTTGAAACCCATGTATTAAAATTCTCTATTTTCGGATTGGCAAAATTACTATACGACAAACTAGCATAAAGTTTCCGCAACATACTACTTTTTTGTGTGTATTCCGAAAGCCAAGGAAAGATTTTAATAATTCTTTTGTTTAGTTTATTGTTCTTTTGCTTATCAAGCACGCCTTCTTTGTTGATGATAACCGCTTTTTTCTTTTTGAAATGGTTCCGTATTCAATTTACTTGTTCAATTACGAATTCAGGAGTAAAAAGGACGACAGGTCTCTCAGTCCAATTCTTTTTTTGCCCCTCTCTCTTTTTTGCTAAATTATTTACGCTCAGCCAACTTGGTTTATTTGGTATCAACTCGTATGTGTTTTTATCAAATATTTCCACGGGCCTCGCTCCAATTGCTATCATCAAAGCAAGTAGTTTAAGATAAGGGTCATTACTTAGTATCATATCATTCATTTTAGCCATTACATCACGAACATCAATCTGTATTTTTTGTTCGTTTTTTGCTTTGACATCTTTCTTATACCCCTCAACGATATCAATCCGCTCGTCTTCATTCAGATTAAAATACTTATCCAGTTTGCTCATTTCATATACCTTTTCACTTTGATAAGGTTCTATTGCTTTTTTTCTTACTTCAGAAAGTCTTTGTCTTCTGCTGTTCAAATTTGGATACACGATAGCGTATTTTGGATATATGGTTTTTAGTGCCTCAAGTGCCTCTTCATCATTCGTTGGTGTGCTAAATAGCGATATAATAGCATTATGAAAGGCGATACTTGGTTTCAACTCACTATCGTAGAAGTTGGACACGACTTCATAAATTTTATTTTCAGTAGTAGCAACTCTTAATTGTCTAACAAATTTTCTATCGACTTCGCTCCACATCCTCAGTGTATATTAGACAAGTCTATAATTTTTTTTAATTAAAATACTCAAATGTCGTAAATTTTCCTTTGGTTGCCGTGTCCGACGTTGGCAGAGGTCTTAATGACTACATTGTCCGAGGTATTAATGATTGAAAAGTAAACGTTGGCCGTCTAACATAAATAGCAGTGAGAGATTGAATAAAATTTGTTTTATTAAGGGGGGTGTCCAACGTTGGCCGACGTTGGCGACCTTTTTTCAAAATTTTTCCGAGGGGGTATAAAAAAAAGGGGGGGGGGGACCTTTTTTTTTTAAAGGTCGGACAGGTCGGACAGGTTGGACATGTTTAAAAATAGATAATATATAAGGAGAATTATTAATAAAATCGTTTAAAATTAACGTTTAAAAGTGTCCGACGTTGTGTCCGACGTTTAAAATCATTAAGGCAACCTTGGACAGGTTGGACAGTGGATTATAAAATGAATTCAATAAATATCTCACTCACATGCTCACATATGAAATTGATCATATACCTTCCTTGGCTTTTAACAATTGCTTATTACATTTCAATACCAAGGAAGGTCTATGACCAATTAGTATCTTAGTTTAATCGAAGTTGGATTATGGAGCGAAGTTGGCCATGGTCGTGTATATGTTCAAAAAAGTATCAGTTCCTGCGCCACAAATGAACTTATTGAGCGAACCTCTGTGCGCAAACACAAAAATCCTCTCATCTTCCTGAAGCGGACTAACGAACAAAACGAAAAGACCAAAGCCTTGAAGCCCTTCTACATTTCCAGACCGCGACACTGCTCTGCCAAAAATGGCTTTCTTTTCTAAATAACCATCAGCGACATACCCCCTCGCCCTCATTGCATCAAATTCTATTAATGGATTTAGAGGTTTATCCCTTTTGTAGAGAATTGAAAGAGTAAGTCCACGACCGAACTTTGGAATCATCCTCTGCGGATTGTGCGGCACGAAAGGGACAATGGCGAGCGCTGTCATTTGCTGAACCAACGGCTCCACTGCTGGGTCGGCGACGGCGGGAGCCTTCTCCTCCTGCTTCCCTTCGTCAGCCATGGCACCTGCAACACACGCGACAAGAGTTTGGACTTTTTGTCTTAGCCACTTTGGGAATTCTGAAAAAGTCAAAGAATGAAAAAAAGAAACAGACAAAAACACGTGATAGAATTTCTGGAATTCTGCTGACGATTTGAAATGCTGATAAAAAGGAAAAGCGAAATTTTTTTTACACCATAGACCAGAAAACACCAACTTTAGCCACTTGGTGCGGTATTTTTTTTGCTTACACCAACTCTGACACTGGACAACTTTTGGTGTTTATCAAAAACTAACCATGAGTGAAAGTGATGAAGAAAGTGTGGAAAGAGAAGAACCAAACCGATGGTTTGAGAAACTAAAGGTTAAACCTTACTTTGAAATAAATAGACTTAAGATACGAAATGAAACAAGAAATGAAATAATACAAAGCAGACTTGACGAGAATGAAAAAGAAAAGATTGAGTTGGAGAAACAAAAAAGAGACTGCGAAAATAAAGCAAACGCAATTGACGAAATACTTGCGAAACGAATGGGAGAAAGAGAAAGAAAAGATAAAATTGAACAAATGAAACGAGAAAAAAAGAGAGAAGAAGAACAAAAGAAAAAACAATTAAGATTATTTGAACATTGGTTAAGTGCTGAAAATCAACCAATGGGAGTTGATGATGAAATAAAAGCACGAAAGATGATTGATAGTGGAAAAACAACATCAGAAATAATTCAGACATATGAGAAATACAAAAGACAGAGAATTAATTGAAATAGTAGTTTTTACTACTAACTCCTTTTGCGTATAGGAGTATAAACTAGTGCGTATTCAATTTAAAAAAATGGGCGAAAGCTCTCTTCATTTCAAATGAATTTTATCTACCATACTTGTTTGTGTATGGTAGGCTAAGAATACTGGAGAAGACTTCAAAAAGGTAATTTAATAATAAATACGTTATGTGTGTGATCATTTATCTACAATAGACAGGTCCATTCATATATCATAATACAAGCACTAAAAACACATAAAACACACACAGGAAGACAGAAAACAAACCTTTGTTTTACAAAAACACACATTTCTTTAACAACTAATTCAACAAACAAAGCAGACTAAGAGAGATTTAGACGAAATAACAACAAAATCATATTTAAACGAAGTTTAATATATATTTTTATGAAATAAAAATATGATTTTGTTGTTATTTCGTCCAAATCTCTCTTAGTGTGCTTTGTTTGTTGAATTAGTTGTTAAAGAAATGTGTGTTTTTGTAAAACAAAGGTTTGTTTTCTGTCTTCCTGTGTGTGTTTTATGTGTTTTTAGTGCTTGTATTATGATATATGAATGGACCTGTCTATTGTAGATAAATGATCCATATACATATACATATACATATACATACAGATATACATATAGATATACATACAGATATACATATACATATACATATACATATACATATACATATACATATACATATACATACAGATATACATATACATATACATATACATATACATATACATATACATATACATATACATATACATATACTTATACTTATACATATAGCAGCGCTGTTCTCCAGGGAGACCATCAAGAAATTAGGTCTACCGTCCTTGCCGTTCGTGCCAGCAGCGTGGAGCGATCAGCAGAAGCTCAAGCAAGTTGTGAACGATCTGGGCGCAAAGCTGGAAGGCCTGTCTACGGACCTGAAGGCGTTGGCGCGTAAGGGCACCACCGCCCAGAGTAAAAAGGTATACTATATATCTATTTATTCTATATATTTAGAAACGATACGTCTCGTTGTTTGTTCATCTATGATTCTTTGACTGTTTATGCATCAACCTATCTATCTAAATATCTATCCGTCAGTGTCTTTACCCGACTATCTAGGTCCCTTCTGGTTTCGTCGTGAAGCAAGGGGAATGGGAAAAGATGCAAGCTACCGTCAACGAAGCCGAAGCGACCGTTGGGGAAGTTCGAAGCTCGGTGGAAAAGCTTCAGCGCGACGTAGGAGTCTTCAAGCCTCCGAAAAGAAAGAAAGGCGACCCAGAATCGACCATCGCGTCGGAGCTTTGCCACTTCCAAAAAGCGGTACATACATTATTACATACAATGTCATACATACATGTACATACATGCATACATGCATACATGCGCATGCATACGTATACATGCATACATACATACATACATACATACATACCTAGGATGGCGGACTTGGATAAGGTAGTGCAAAGAATGGAAAAAACTGCAGCAAAAGATGCGGAAAATCGGTAAATATATACATACATACATACATACATACATATCTACCTACCTACATGCGCATTTATGTACATGCCGCGAGCGCCGTAAATATGCCGCGACTGCCGCGAGCGCTAGATACAAACATACATACATACATACATGCATATCTACCTACCTACATGCGCATTTATGTACATGCCGCGAGCGCTGTAAATATGCCGCGACCGCCGCGAGCGCTACATACATACATACATACATACATAGGCGGGAGGTGGTGGAGAACGCCGTCAAGGAATCAAACACCTTATCAGAACTGGAGTATCGGCTGTCGAAGATGAAGGGCCTGGAGGATCGGCTGTCGAAGATGGAGGGCCTGGAGGATCGGCTGTCGAAGATGGAGCGCCTGGAGGATCGGCTGTCGAAGATGGAGCGCAAACTCGAAAAGCTTTAGAAAGGTCTTTGTGTATGTAACATTTTATGTATGCAAATTATCGGTATGTATGTTATGTGTGTATGTATGCATGTCTGCATTGTATGTAAGAAGTGTATGAATGTATTCATGATAATACTTATAGTATGTATGACATTATGTGCATGCATGCTTGTATGTATGTATGTGTTTGCATGCAATGTAGCGAGAAAAAAAGGGAAAAAATCTGCAAAAAAAAAAAAGAAGAACAAGAACGAGGAAGCTTCACAGAAGTGTGAAAGCGATGAAAGTGAGTCATCAGCCGACGACGATGAAAACAGTGATGACAGCGCTGGGAGCAACGACGGCAGCAGCGGTGACGGCGGCGGTGGCAGTGGCAGTAGCGACAAGAGTGGCGATGGCAGTTGCAAGAGCGACAAGGGTGGCAATGGCAGTGGCAAGAGCGACAAGGGTGGCGATGGCAGTGCCAAGAAAAAGAACAGCGAGAAGGCCAAGCTAAAGGACAATGGCAAGGAGAAGACGGTACAGTACAAGTGAGGCTTTAATAATGTGCGTGTTGTGTCTCATGTCATTGAAAAAAAGTTTCTTTCAATAAAAAAAAGTTTGTCGCATATATATACATATATGTACATTTCCATATATGATTATTCTTATATATATACATGTGCAGCCTCAACGCCGCGAGCGCTGAGGGTGTCAGCGATTCTATATACCACATATTTAAATATTTAAAATGTCTTTTGCATAAAAAAACTTAGTCAACGTTGTGGTGCGGGTGCGCTATCTTGATTTGTATCAGCTACTGCCAGCGAGGCCCGAGCCCCCGCCCCGCTCAGAAGCATGCTGGAGTACATGCGATCTAGACGTCTGGATATGTCGGAACTGCAACTACGAGAACGGGTTTAGTGCCCCCGCTTGCGGGCGCACCGGCTGCCGGGCTGCTAACCCGCATCTACTGCGGTTGCCTGACTTTTGCGCTACACATGGAGACCCAGTCCATGAGTGGCTATGCTGGTTCCGGCTGGCGCGGGGCGGTCATCTGGGTGACGGGCATGCATCACCAATCTGCAGTGCCGGGGTGCCAGAGACGACATTGACTAGGTCTTTTACACATTCCCACAGCCGAACCTGCGCCGATGCAGGAATACAGGGCACCGCACGCCCGAAGTGTTACGCGCTGCTTGACTACTTCCTTCAGGGAGAAAAGAGCAAGCTAACCTTCGTGGAAGCGGGTGCAGTAGAAGGGCATGCAGTGAACATCGCGAGTGTCATGGGCTTTGCAGAAGTGTTTGGTGTCGAGATAGGAGACTACCACCTCTACCAAGAGAGCAAGTGGGACTGCCTGAGCAAGCGCGCTGTCGCTCAACTAGATAAGAAACGGCCGCAGGTGCTTTGGAGGACTGCATGCAATGCCAATTTTAGACTGGGCCAGCTATGGCAGGCCGACAGTAAGCACCGCTGCGTGGCGGTGTACAGCTTCTGGCATGGCTGGAATCTGGAGGACAAGCAACACTTGCTGCGCCTGCTAGAGAAGGACAAGCAAGTCTATTATGTCTTCTTGATAGACAGAGTGCATAGTCTGCGGACGTGTGACGCGGTTGACCTGCTCATGACCTTCAACCTTGCTTGCCATGCGCCAGTAAACCTGGCCGGAGGCAAGGGCGCGCAGACCTTTAGGCTGTTTGTGTTCAGCAGGCAGCGTTCCGCCGCGCCGACCCTTTCTCTCCATGTATGTATGTATGCAGTATATTCATAATTGTATGTGTGTATGTAACAACTTACGTATGTGTGTATGTGTGAATGTATGTAGGACAAAACGAAAAAGACTGGTGGTGGCGGCGAAACCTAGCAGAGTAGTCAGGAGCAGGAAGCGACTCCCGAGCCAGCAGAGAAGACGAGAAGCCCCCGTCGAAGCGCTAGCGTTCCCAGGCCCACGGACGCAGGGTACAATTATAAATAATATTACAACATTATACATACGCATGATGTTTATATAGATACATACAAGAAATATGTACATACATACACATACAAATGTATATATATGTACATACACATATATATACATATACATATACATATACATACATATACATATACATACATACATACATGCAAACGTACATACCTAGGATGGCGAACCTGGATCGGCTAGTTCAAAGAATTGAAAAAGCTGCAGCAAAAGATGAGGAAAATCGGTACACACATACATACATACATGCGTACATACATACATAGATACATACATACATACATACATGCGCATTGATATATGTGCCGCGAGCGCCGCAAATATGCCGCGACCGCCGCGAGCGATGAGAGTGTTATCTACATGCCGCACATATGTAATATACGTTCATGCCGCAAGCGCCGCGAATATGCCGCGAACGCCGTGAGTGTCGTCTACACACCGCACAATATGTAATGTACATATACATATACATATACATATACATATACATATACATATACATATACATATACATATACATATACATATATATACATATACATATACATATACATATACATATACATATACATAATATTATACATATACATATACATATACATATACATATACATATACATATACATATATGTATACATATACATATACATATACATATACATATACATATACATATACATATACATATACATATACATATACATATACATATACATATACATATACATATATAGGTCGGTGCTTGCCACTGGTCAAACTCAAGTGCAGCAGGCGCTCACCCTAATGCAGAGCCTAGCGGCACAAGTACAGGTGTACTATCTATATATCTATATATCTATATATCTATCTATCTATCTATCTATCTATCTATCTATCTATCTATCTATCTATCTATCTTGCGGCTGTGTCATGCATCACACTGTTTTTTATTTTGTTAGGGCCAACAGTATGGCCACGTCTTCCCCGGGTCAATCATGAATCCGAACGGGCAGCTGCAGGCCCAATGGTACGCTGATCCTGCATCAAACTATTCTCAGAGGGGACGATTTGCCAACGTTTACAAAACGGGGGCCGGGCAGAGCAACCTGCTCACCTATTCAGGTTCGGGTGGGAATGCATGATGTCCTGCGGTGCCGCGTGTCGTTGCATACACAGACAAGATAGCCATCATAAAATGGGGCAGGTTTGGTTTTGTTATGACATTCACGAGAGATGTTGCAGCAGGACCTCCTAGGACACTATCAAATTACACATACAGTAAAGCACGTAGTGTAAGTAAGACGCGCGGTACCAGAGTTAGCAACAGACTTTATTGCGGCTGGAGAATGGGTCCCATTAGTACACTCCTTGGAGAGTACAAATGGACCCATCCTTGCCTGCTATGCAGAGAGGGCATTGTGCCATGACATCCAGAAACAAATCTCATTGCAACTGTGTTTTATATGTTGAAGATGAGGGACGGTATCCCACAATCAGCATAAAAACAAAAGCAAGCAGGTTCTACCATGCTTGGTCATTAGTCATAGTAGACTACGGATGGTCAGATGCAGTAAAGGATGAAAACAAAATTGTTGATATCAAAGAGGGGGACTTAGTGCAATACCTTGGACGGATTGGGGTAGGTGTAAGGGAAATGGAGAGACAGATGAGCGAGATCTAACTTAGCTTTTCACGTTTGAATCCTTTTGTAAAAATATTTCAGTAAAGTTGTTGATAAATCGTACATACAATAATGCTAATATAGCTATTTTTCAGTACCGGTAAGTCTCTGTACTAAAATATTGAGGCGGTGCCTCACCCCTAGACAACCACCTTGCATCCCCGTCCATCTTGCCTGTTCAAACCTGGCTGGCAAGCCATTTTCATTAAACGTCTCCCGGTGTGCAAGTTTTGTAATAAAAAATCATTAATACTACATGACCGAAGGCTGATTTTAACACTAGATAAATTACAACATTGGAAAAGAAATATAATGAAAACTATAAACAAATACAAAAATGGGCGCCGCTGGCCACCTGTGCACTATCCATTTAAATTGCCGAAAACTGGACCCGGCTGGGGCGGCCCAAACACACCGTTCTGGGTCGGAACGGCGAGAGACAGCAAGCCGAGCCGCCCCGGCGTGACCCGGCAGCCTGGCGGGGCGCTGATTCACTGAGACCTAACCCTAACCCTAACCCTAACCTTGGCCTTGAGGAATGGCCGCCGCGTTGGCTCGCCGGC